>PVKS010002460.1:0-118037 GCA_004027875.1 Aplodontia rufa
TGATGGTGATGGTGATGGTGATGGTGGTGATGGTGATGGTGATGGTGATGGTGGTGATGGTGATGGTGGTGATGGTGATGGTGGTGATGGTGATGGTGGTGATGGTGATGGTGATGGTGATGAAGTGCAGCCACTTTTTGTTGATCATCTGCTCCACACCAGACACCCTTGCAGGAATGAGTTCTCTGGTTTATCAACTGCTGATCCCAGCAAACAGTCCTTTGAGGTAAGAACTGATAACCTGGGTTGAGGGTTAACTCAGGGTAGAGTGCTCGCCTTGCATGTGTGAGGCCCTGGGTTCCATCCCCAGCTCTGAGGAGGAAAATAGGAATTGAGAACCCATTTTACAGATGAAGAAAAGGGATCTGAGTAGTGAGGTGCCTTGTAGCTAACCAGTAGCAGAGCCAGGCTGAATCCAGCTCTGGGACCCCTCATGCCCCCACTGCCGGAACCTGTTCACCCCAACCCTGCCCCTGCGTAGAAGGGACAGGAGACCCACAGACAGCAGGCAGGGCGAGAAGTGCAGTCTCAGCACTTCACTGACCCAGGCACCCTCCCACCCCCGCAGCTGCAATCTGCCCAGCCAGCCAATAGGCCACCGCAGGAAGCTCCTTCTGCAGCATCTCTGCCCTTATCTCCAGGAGGGCTGCTCTGCAAGGCCACAGTCACCACACATTATCAGAACATCTGCACCTCCGGGGACACAGCCCAAGGCTCAGAAGAGCAGTTTCCTTTAGATTTTCTCCCAGAAGTGCCCATCACAGGCACCACAAATTAAAATGAGAACCCAGCACTAACACTTAAGAGATTCCCCAGATGTAGGACCCAGAGGCCACAGGGAAGCTCCTGGGTATCCTACAGAGCCCAGCTCAAATGTCCTTACCTCCAGCTACTGTGTTAGGGCTCCAACAATATTGTGTCCTCTTAGCTCACTCAATTGCAATTAGTTGGGTTTGTCTGCTTCCCTCACCAGGCTCTGGAGCTTCCTCATGGTGCAAATTAAGCTAGTCACTTAAAATGAACACAGACATTAAACATGGGGGGTCCCTAGCCCTATGATCTTGGGGTAAAACAGCCTTTCTGAACCAGTTTGCTGCTATGGATGAGGGGTATGAGCATTGTTTCTGGGAGTTAAATGATCATTTCAATGGCTAGAAGCATAACAGCCACTTCATACGTGTTGGGGTCACGTCCTGTCCCTCCCCCTCCCATGCCAAGCGCTATGACTGGCACATTGAGATCCTCACGAGTGACCTTTGAAGGCAATCACATATTGGATGGAGCTACAGTGCTGAGGCTCTACCTCATACACAGTCCTTACAGGAACAAGCAGACACCACAAAAGAGTCCCCTCCTCTCTGCCAGAGAAGAAGCAATGCTGAGGCTGATGGAGACAGAGCCTCATGCCCCTGTCTCTCTCCGTGGACCCACAGAAAGACTACATTTCCCAGCATCCCTGACAGCTACATTAGAGCCACATCTGAGTCCTTTCCTCTTAGCCTCCGCCATTATGGCCGCGGGCATGAGCACAGTTCCGCTAAATTCCTCATCACTTTATAGCAAGGGGGGCCTTGTCCTCAGCTCCCAGCACCTTGCTCCTCAGTTTTATCTGTGACCCCATTGGCCTTGCCTGCCATGTTCCTATCAATGCCATGATCACAACCCTTTAGATCATCTCAAAGGAGTGTCAGGCTTCCCAGGAAGCTCTCTTCTGAGCCCTCTCCAAGCTCCACTATTGGCAATGAGTCTTCCCCGCATATTTACTTCAGAGCTGCCCCAACTTCCACCCATCGTCCAGTTCCAAAGCCACTTCCACAGTTTTAGGCTTTGACTACAGGAACAGTCTCACTTCAGTTCACCGTGTGCTGCAGTAACAGAACACATAGAACGAGTAACTCACACTGGGCAGAAGCACTGCTCATGGTCCAGAGTATGGGAAGGTGAAGACTGCGGTGCTGAATCTCATGGGGTCCTCACTTCTGCTTCAAAACATGGCAGAAAGTCTCGCACAGATGAGGGACAGCAAGAGAGAGTGCTGAACACATGCTTTATAAAGTCCCCACTCGCAACAGTGAGTCCACGCACACAACGAAGGCCTTAGTGCATTCATGATGACGGCTCTGCTCTATCACCTCCTAAGAGTGTCCCCTCGTTCACAGTGGGGATTAAGTTGCCAACATTCAAAACACAGAAGGCCACAGAACTGGGTTCCAGCCAACACAATGTGAGTGGACACAACTGGCACCTTTCTAAGCCCAGCCTTAGTCCACTCCACATGACCACTCTCCTTCCTCTGCCCTCCTGGCTGGAGGTGAGGGACTGAACCACTGCAGCTGTATGACAGAAGGACCTCAGTTGCCTGAGTCAGCTCTTGTGGGAGATCCTCCAACCTTCAGTGGACTCTAACATGAGCAAAAAAAAAAAAAAATAACTTTCACTATGCTAAGTCCCTGAAATGCCTGCTTGTTTGTTATAGCAGCTGCTGCTACTCATCCTGACCAATGCAACAGAAGATAGTAGAGGGCTGCAGATCTCTTAAATTTCTATTATGCATGTCACCCGTGTGTCAGTCAAGTGGCAGGAAGTGGGAAGCCTGGCATAGTGGAAGGAATGAGTGGTTTTGCAGAGGTGAGTGATTTCTCAGACTGCTAGAACATTCAAAGGGTGGGACCAGGGCCTGCAACTGTCTCCATCCATTTTCCTCAAGGAAGTTTTTATCATGATAACTGAGTCTCTGTCCCTCCCCCGTATGTTGGATGTATGGGGAGCACACAGCTGGGGTCTCTTCAGTATGCAGATCACCAGGTCTTGAAGAGCAATACAACTGTGGCTCTTGGTGAGATATTGGAAGACACAGCATTCTTAATCTGTGTATGCCACCTACAATTGGGTGCATCTGTAAAAGAAAAAATAGGTGTATATAAAGAAAGAAAAAGGCTGAGAAAAGAGGCGGCTCACGTGCAAGAAGAATAGAAAGGGAACAGAGAGCCCAGAAATCTCTTGGCTTTTCCACGTTGGAAAAACCAATTGCTTCCAGTCCCAAATAGTTAGAAATGGGATTTCAAGAGGTGTGAGTGGCAGAGGCCCAGTTAATCTTCTGAGTTAGATAAAATAGCTTAAAGCAAAGATCAGATCAAGAATGTGGTTTTTTGTTTAAGTCTTCTAACACCAAGGAAATACCGGTACTGAAAGGGAGAGATATAGACAGGCACAGGGCAGAAAGCAAAGCCACGGAGTCCACTGAGATCACCCTAGTGAGAGACTGCACAGAATGGTGCAAAGCAAATTGATCCACATCTGCAGCTGACTACGTCTCAAAGGAGAGGTGTGGCCAAAGAAACAGGAAGTCAGCTTTCCATGTGCATCTTTAAGGCAGATCAATTATTGAAATTATTGATCGCCTACAATAAATTTTTTTCTTATATTTTTGAAACTTTCCCTCAGTTGCAAAAGCCTTTCACTGTTCCAACTGGACACAGGTGTCAGATATCTGTAATCTCAGTTGGTCAGGAGGCTGAGGAAGGAGGGTCACAAGTTCAAGGCCAGCCTGGGCAACTTAGCAAGACCCTGTATCAAAAATTTAAAAGTTAATACATTTTTAAAATTGGCTGGATTTATAGTTCAGTGGTAGAGCATTTCTGGGTTCACCTCCCAGTACTGAAAGAAGACAAAGAAAAAAAGAAAAAGTCTTCAACATATAATTACCATAAGACTCAGAAATTCCAATCCTAGGCATTTACCCCAGAGAAATGAAACTGTGTGTTCACGCAAAAACCTGTGTGTGGATGTCAATGGCATGTTTTTCATGCTATCAACCAAAAATTTAAAGAATGGAAGCACTACAAAATGCACTTCAAGGGGGTCACCAAAAGGAAGTGCCTCTTGGCACTGAATGAGAGTAAACTATTTCATTGATACATGAAACAATCTCTCAGCACTGTGCTAAGAAAAAGGAGTCAGACTCAAAAGCCTACTTACTGTATGACTTCAGAACAAATTGGTGGGGACTAAGGTGGGGAGGGGGTACCTGCAAAGAAAACTGAGGGAAAGTTTCAAAAATATAAGAAAAAAATTTATTGTAGGCGATCAATAATTTCAATAATTGATCTGCCTTAAAGATGCACATGGAAAGCTGGGCACGGTGGCACACACCTGTAGTCCCAGCTCTTGGGAGGTTGAGGTAGGAGGATCGCTTGAGCCCAGGCTTTTGGGACCAGCCTGGACAACATGTCAAGACCCCATCTCAAAAAAAAAAAATTGAAAAACACGTGCACACATTTAAACCCTCAGACTATGAAGAGCGCTTTGAAGGAGGCACAGCTCCCAAGGCGGGCATGCTCCCAACCACATGCCCCTGTAGTTACAGTTCAGAGGTGGACAAGGAGAACTGGGAGCCCCTGCAGGTAAAGCTAGATGCCACAGAGAAGCCCAGACCAAGGAGTTGCTCCTGGAGATCTGAATTGGGACCTCACCGAGGACAGTCCCCTAGGCTGAGGATTTCAGACCTGCTGCAGGCCAGAGTCTGCCATCACCTTCTGCTAACCCATTTGCCTCCAGAAAGTGTTTACTGCAAAAACCCAGCCTCTGTCTTGCCTGTGTGTTGGATGCATAAAGGCCACATGGCTTGTCTCTTAATTCATGAGTCACCAGCTCACAGGAGGTCATTCGTGAGCTACAAGGAAAGGATTCTTTAGCACCCAGAAATCCTCATTTTTAAGCTGGGTGTGGGAACTGGATAGCTTGAGGGGTTGTCCCCTTGAGGAGGGGGTGAATATCGTCTAAGGGTCAGGTTGGGACTTGTGACTGAATGGTGGCAGAAGTCATAAATGCCAATTACCTGGTCTCACACAGTCCCACGTGACCTTCAACTGGCTCTGTCCCTCCAATCCACATGGCTTGGAACTAGCATCCCTCTGTCCTCACTTGGAGAAGAGCTGCCTGGGAGAGGCTTCTGCCCCAATCATTTTATTCTCCTGAGATCTGGCTTGCGGCTAGTTGTTTTAGCAACTGGTATTACTTACACTGACTGATATGTATGGTAGCAATTAAGGAAGTATGTGTGAGTTTGGCATGTGTGAGCCCAGCATCACAGCCAAGGCAAAAGTCGGGGTGACATCCAAAGGGCTTGCTTGACTGCTGCAGGGTATCGATGGCATGGAAATGGCCAGATTCCACAATGCATGGGGGACACTATAACGAGCATGGTCAATCAGATTCTGCAAGTAGAAGCCACTTCCCTCTACCAGTACCAGTTTGAATTGGCCTCTGGATCTGAGAACAACCTCTGTCCCACATGATGCCTACCTCATTTCAGAGCACGAGGGGAGTAGGATGCTAGGGACTTGGGTCCAGGAGCAAGGGGGCAACATCTGAATAACGCGTCATTCCTTAGTCTATTAGAGCCAGACTCAGTCTTCCCGGGCAAGGACCGAGGCAGGGGCCAAGCAAAGCCCGGCCTAAAGTGATCTGGGTTGCCAAGAAGCACCTCCAACAAAGAAATCCAGATTCCACAACTGAGACCCAGTGAGGCCCCGAGGACAGAGACGAAACCAAAACCCACGGGCCACAAGTGGACCATAGTGCAGGAGTGGATTAACCCTATGGAGCCCTGAAGCTGAGCCCTCAGAGGGCAGTGCATCCTGCGGCTGGGCCCCTGGACAGGCTCTGCTGTGGCTGGAGTGAAGAGCTGGGCCCAGGCCCACAGAGAAATGTGAAGCGGTCCCAGCTGGAGGGAGAGGAGTTTGGGAGAGGCAGGACCCAGGCAAGACCTGCCACCTGCATTTCAAAGCTCTCTAATTAGGAACAGAATGTGCATGTTGGCTGGGGTTCTTTGGAAAGAGAGAAATCAGAAGGTTCCAGTAAGTCAAGGGAAATGCAGCTTCAAGAACATCTTAAATTACAGGCCAAGGTGTCTGTGCCTCCCTACAACAAGACATTTTAGATCGCAAGTTCCGCCTAAGGGAGCCCAGAATTCTCTCTCCGTACGTCTTGCACATTGCCCGGCTCCCAAGATGTATAGACAGGAAAGTGTTTTCTGTGAAAACGAGATACAGAAGATACGCAGCTGTCGTTTGGATAGGAGGTGGCCCCTGAAACTCCCGTGTTCGGACAGGATTGTTCAGACGTGAGATGCTTAGACTCTGAGAGCTGTAACTGATCAGTGGATTAATCCAGCTGATGATTTGATTCACTGCGGGCGCGCCTTTGGATTTTGTGCTCCTCCGGCGCCTCACTTACTCTCCCCGCCTCCCGGCTGCCATAGCTGACTTCTTTTCCCCCCATGCCCCTCGGCCAAGCTGCCCTGCCTCTTCTCAGGCCCAAAGGGTTGGAGGTGGCTGACCATGGACTGAACCTCTGAAACCATGAGCCCAAGGTAATCTTTTCCTCCTATAAGTTGGTCTTGCTGGGTGTTTTGGTCACAGTGACGTAAAACTGACTATCACACTTCACTCTTTGAGCAATTAAGCAATCTTTCACAGGTCTAAGGAGTGGGGAATTGTAGAAGGTGCCCTCCTCCTGTTGTCTCCCACACTCTCCCCAGAGCCCTGGGGGGTTGAAGTCCACTCTCTGGAGTTGGCAGATGAAAGAGGAGCTCAGAGGGGTGAGGTGAGAACAGAACTGGAGTCTGCGTGTGCTACGGAGCAGGCTTCTCCTCTTGATGATGTCTTGCCTTGGGGGTCTTTCCTGTGTGTTGTAAGACTTGTACTAGATGTAAGCTGCAACCCCTGCCATACACACTGTGGTCATCAAAAATGTCCCAAGAGAATGGCAGACGTCCCCCATGGGGTACAATCACCCTGATGAAAGCTGACTCACACGCCTGCTGCTACAGTCTCCAGCCTCTAACTCTTGGGACCCCGTGTGGTCTAGAATCCATAATGCGCTGGATTTAGAAAGGAGAATATATAACATCACAGTGGGGTCTAGGGCAGCCCCCATCCTCCTAGAGTTGACCATTTCCATAGCGATGCTGAATAGATGTTGGATTCATGTCCTCCCAGAGCTGAAGAATGAAATCAAGGGACACCAGGCAAGCAGAACCTTCAGAGTCTATTTAAGAAAGGATAGAAAGAAAAAATTTCTCCAGAAGGGAGTCTCAGAGCCAAGAACTCAGAGGAGGGTGCAACTCATCTTTCTTAGAGTCTCTCAAGATTCTCCCTCCTTTGGGTAATCATTGCCTTCCCTCCTCCGTGCCCAGGGTCAGGACGCAGAGGTTCTGATCTCATCTAGTTTTCTGTCCTGAGCCCACAAGCACCTTTATCAGCAGAATGGAAATCTCTCTCCAGAACGCTTTTGTGAGCAGAGGGCCTCCTTAGCACAAGGGGGTTGTACAGCAGATGCTCTTTGCCCTCTTAGAAAAAAGACCATCCGCCAATTTCCTCCTTACTGACCCCCATCATTCTGCTTGTACTGACTGCCTAGCTTCTCCTCTGTCTCCTTACTACATTGTTGTTGTTTTGTTTTGTTTTTTCAGGGATAAGGACCAAACTCGGGGCCTTGCACATGCTAGGCAAGCGCTCTGCCACTGAGCTAAATCCCAACCCCCTTCCCCTGTCTCAATAGCAGAATGAATGATTTTCCACAATAAGTCAGATGAATAAAGACCAGAGTACACGTCAGTTCAGGCAAGGCTGGATGCCAAATGAGTCCACTACAAACCTATCAAAGACATGGCTTTGGTGCTGGAGCGGTGGCTCAGAGGTTTCGGCCCTGGTCTGACAAGTACGAGGACACGGGCTCAAACCCCAGCACCACGTACACAACTAAGTGTTAGAGCAACGAAGGCCATGTGAAAAACTAAATAAAGTTGTTTCTCTCTTTCTCTGTCTCTCTCACTGTCCCTCTCTCTTTAAAAAAGAAAGAAGAAAGAAGGAGAAGAAAGAAAGAAAGAGAAAGAAAGAAAGAGAGAGAAAGAAAGAAAGAGAAAGAAGAAAGAAATGGCTTTAACCAGGCATGGTGGTATGTGCATGAGATCCCAGATCCTTGGGAGGCTAAGAAAGGAGGATCACAAGATGGAGGCCAGCCTCAGCAATTTAGCAAGACCGGTGTCAAAATAAAAATGAAAAGGGCTGCTGGTGTGGCTCAGTGGTAGAGCGTCCCGGGGTTCCACTCCCAGGATGCAAAAAAAGGGGAGTTGGCCTTGGCTTTGGAATTTCAGAACTGCTGATGAGAGTCCCTGAGCAAACTGCCACACAGCAAGACAGCGGCAGGCCTGAGGTCATGTGATCGAATCGTGGCTGGGCAGCAGGTGACAGTCAGGACTCCTGCCATCACCACACACCACCTCTCTATCTGCCCCATGTCTGCCAGGGCTCTCGCTGGTGGAAGGAAAACCCAGATGCAGGTCCTTGGCCCCCTCATTAGCCTGTCCCAGCCAGCCTCCCGCTGGACCTGCTTTGATGTCACTGGCCATTCTCATTCCTCTTCAGCTTGTCTCCTGCCTCTCAATCTTCCCACCCATCAATCCATAAGAAAATAATGAGCAACATCGCAGACCCAGGGTCTAGGGAACAGGAAGGAGAGGAGGTGCACCTGGCTGCAGCAGGCGCCTCGGTGGGAAGGCAGGCTGGGGAGCCCTCCCTGTGGGTCCGAGGGTGCACTGTGACGAGGGAAGTGACAGCCCCGTCTCTGTCCCTGCTATCAGCTCATGCCACGCCGACTCCACCCTGATGGTGAGACCCCATTCTAGAACAAGCTCCGCAGGGTCAGGTCTATTTACTCAAATATTTTTCCCCAAAATCTAAGCTGTGAAATCCATCGACCTCGCCAACACTGGGGGCATGGACTTGCCTCCAGCATAAGAAACAATCCTCTGCCTCTCCAGTGGGGACCAATTGAAGGGCGAGACATTCCGTGGGGTGCGGGTGCCCATGGTATGTGGCCATCTGGGGGCCCCGCTCCTCTCGGCCCACTGTGGAGGCAGGGGAGTTTTCTCCAGAGCTCGGTGGAGCTCCATATGGTGGAGATCAAAGGTGTGGCTGGGTGCATGGTTCTGCTTTATTTCCAAGCACTGCTGTTAATTAGGAAACAAGATCAGAGGCAGTATTAAAATCCAATTAAATTGATATGAACAGATTGCCAAGTGATGTTCAGTAATGTATAATTGAGCGCCATGCAAATTTCGGTGGCTGGCTTTTGTTCCCCCCCCCCCCGCACTCTGGAATGACTGATGAGGCTATGAAAGTTTCCTTCATTGTAAAAAACAAACAAGTTAATGCATTGATCTAGGGGTACTGCCCTGGTGGCTGATGAAGAGCGGCGAGGAAGAGTGAAGTGGGACTTTTGCGGGGAGCCGGGATTCTCCGCACGCGCTCCTCTCTTCTCTTCGGTACCACATCCCTTTCGTAGGCCAGGTGGCAGGCCTACCTTTCTACCGACAGTCCATCCTTAACTAGCCACAGAAAGTTCCTCCAGATTTCAAGGATGGGTTGGAAACAAATTTATGAAGTCTGAGGACAAACATCTCAGATTTAAAAATAAATAAATAAATAAATAAAGGATCCGAGCACAGGTATATCTTGTGCAAGTATGAATTTCTTGCTTGTGACTTTGTGTATTAAAAAAAGAGAACTTGCCCTGATGTGGGCTTAGAAGCAAACCCTCCCCAGGGTACGGCATCTGAGTGGAGAAGTCGGGAAGACCAGGAGAGGCCAGTTCCTCCAACAGAGGTGAGACTGCTGCCTCAGGAAGGGGAGCTGAGCGCTTGTGCACTGTGGGTACAGCAGGGTTGTGGATGCGCCGTCAGTGTTAAGGTTTAAAAAGAGAAGTATCACCAAGGAATGCGTGATATGTATGCCCTAGTATTTGGATTTTTGTTTCAACTCCATAAAAACAAAAGAAAGGAAGGGAGGGAGAGAAGGAGAGGGAGAGAGGATGGGAGGAGAGGGGAGAGAGAGGAAGGGAAGAGGAAGGAAGGATGGGAGGAAGGGAGAGAGAAGGGAGAGAGGGAGGGAGGGGAGAGGGAGAAAGGAAGGGAGGGAGACAGGAAGGAGGGAGGAGGGCAGGGGGAGGGAGGGAGAGAGGAAGAAGAATGAAGGGAATGAGGGACAGAAGGAGAAAGGAGGGAGGAAGGAACAAGGAATGAGGGGGAGGAGGAACGGGAGGGGAGAGGGAAGGAGAGAGGAAAAAAGGACAGGAGGGAGACAGGGAGGGAGGAAAGAAATCTGATCAGCTCACTCCCGGTCATCTTAAAGGAAGGCAAGGGAGTAACTTTTGTTCCATGGCCCAGCTGGGTGTTTCCTGAACCACAGTTCACAAGGATCCTTGAAGCATCTCTTTTGCTCCCTCCTGCAAGCTTTGTGGTTGGTCCTCATTGTGCAGATGGGAAAACTGCAGCTTGAAAATTTCTGTGATTTTTCCATTACGATCTCCCTCACCCTGCATATTTCCTTCACGCTATTCACTACGACAGTAAATAGCATTAGTTGCTTTAT
This sequence comes from Aplodontia rufa, assembly GCA_004027875.1. Classification (NCBI taxonomy): domain Eukaryota; kingdom Metazoa; phylum Chordata; class Mammalia; order Rodentia; family Aplodontiidae; genus Aplodontia; species Aplodontia rufa. The sequence continues at coordinate 10,434 of PVKS010002460.1, forward strand.
TGACGTCTACCTCCTAGGACTCTGCCCCACAGGGGTGGTGGGTCCCCTGAACCTACGAGCTCACACTGGCACCTGCCCTGTCAGCAATCTGCCACCGCAGCAACATCCCTTGGCTAATGAGGGGACAGTGGCAAAGTGACCCCATTTGTCTGTTTCCGGAAACAACACTCATGTCCCCCAACCCACATCCTACCTACTGTGGGCCAAGCTCCAGGCATGCCTCCTGACACAAGGTGGTCCTCACCAGAGCTTTGGTGGGCAAATACCCTTTGAACAGCCAAGACAGAGAGAAGGCACCCATGTGGCTTCTAAATATGGGGAAGTACAACCAGGGTTCTCACTACCAGATCACAGGGTATCTGGGTTAGTGACCAAGTCACGGATGAGCTGTGTGACTATGATCCTCATGTCCCATGAAGCCAGCCTGGACCCAGGCTGTGTACCCAGAAAGCCAGCCCTGGACCCAGGCCGTGTACCCAGGAAGCCAGCCCTGGACCCAGGCTATGTACCCAGGAAGCCAGCCCTGGACCCAGGCCGTGTACCCAGGAAGCCAGCTTGGACCCAGGCCGTGTACCCAGGAAGCCAGCTTGGACCCAGGCTGTGCATCCACAAAGCCAGCCCTGGACTCAACTGCCATCTCAGCCATGCTTAACAGCCACGTCATCCCACCTGGGGCCTAGAAATCCCTGTGGCACCCAAAAGTCCAAACACTGCAAAGCTGTGATGCCTACAGCTCACCGCAGTCCATTCCAGGACAAGCAACTAGATTTTTTTTTTTTAATCCATATTTCTACCACTTGTCTGTTCATTTCAAACTCTAAAGCTGAATTCGATTTACCCAGCCTTATTCCAAACTGGTTTTAAATTGATTTCCCAAAGTACATTCAGTAAGATAAAAATAGCTAGCTTGGACTAAAGGGAAATCACCGTCACAAATACCACGTCTTCTTCCCTGCACACGGTAACATGGCGTCTTAAGACATTTCATTGTCAATGAAAAAAAAGTATACATATTGAAAACAGATGGTGCCTACTAATTGCAAAATGACTAAATGAGAAATTCAGAGACATTCTTTGGGCAAAACAGCACTCCTTCCAGTGGATAGCTCAGGTTTGAACTGCGGAATCGCCGCGTTTAAGAACATGCATAACTTAGGCATGACAAAGTGAGTCACAAATGCCCACTTTATGGTCACTTTCAAATAAATAGAATGCTTTAGAACTGTGTTCTGTTGAGAAAAATCATAGAGGAATGGTGTTTGAAATGTATTTCACGTATATGTGAAACCATACGTAGAGGACGTGAAAGTTGAGTTTTTATTTCCATTCTATGTTGATGCACCTGTGTCCTTTCCTTGGAATGCTAGAATTGAAAACTTGGGCTTCAGGGCGAAGTCTGCAGGGTCTTCTTCCATAGTCCTCTTATGCTGAGAATTAATCTGCGACTAAAGCTGTTTTAGAGCCTCTTGGCATGGGAGTCCTGAGGAGGGCATTGGCTGCCCGTGATGACACAGGACAGGGGTCCAGCCCAGTTCTTTCTGTCCCTGTGTGAGTGGGGCTCTTCCGCTAGCTGCCATCATGGCCTGGAGAAACCCAGTGTCCCTACTTCTGCAAAAACTGAGGCTCAGAGACGGCCAAACAGCCAGGTGGCTGTTTGGGTTTTTCCTGATGCCACTAAATGACACCTGGGTCCTGCCGTCTTTTCGCTGGTGGCGCTACCTCCCCAAAGGCCACTTCTATGAGGAAGGACCTCAGGGAAGACTTTCCATAGCAGTCGCCTTTGAGAAATCACTGATGCATTGGGATTTTTAAAGGAAGGAAAGAGCATGATCTGGGAAGAACAAGAGCTTGGGATTCTTACCGATGATGAGTGACGAGTCCGGCGAGCCAGAGCTCCACGGAGAGGGGGAGCAGGCTTCGAAACCCAGGGGAGCATGTGGCTTAGCCCCAGGGCACGTGGGGAGCAGCCCAGCCAGGCTTGATTCAGGAAGGTGGACCCACCCAGAACGTGGGCCTGTAGCTTCATCACGCTCAGGAAGGACACCCGGCAGTCGGAGTCCACCAGCATCCACCAAGTAGAGGTTCCCCAGACTCCCGGCTCCAGGCAGCTGGGAATGGGACAGGTCCCACAGCTTGGCTTATTGGGACTGGCACACACAGCTGTCCCTGGGTGTCCATGGGACATTGATTCTAGGACCCCACACCCAGGACACCAAAATCCTTGGCTGGTCAAGTTCCTTGTATAATATGATGCAGTGTTTACACATAAACACCACACACTCTTAAGTACTTTCAATCACCTCTGCATGGCTTATAATAGCTGAAAAGTAGATGCTATTTAAATAGTTATTACAGGTGCTGTTTAAGGAATAATGACATTAAAAAGTCAATGTGTTCATGAATGTGTGGCAACGATTCCCTCCTGTTTGTAAGACTATGTGGAACAAATTTTTTTTAAAAAGTCAATGTGTTCAATATAGATGAAAATTTCCAAATATTTACAATACACAGTTGGTTGAATTTGGGGGCTCAGAGCCCACAGGTGTGGAAGGCCAACTATGTAGAAGCCTTAAGATACCAGTTTGAGATCCCTGACAACCCACTGTGTGCTGAGTGCTGAGGCCTGGTTGGTCCAGGCCACAGAGAAGGCCACGGGCCCCGGGTGCCAGGATTCACAGGAGACCCCAGCACCCGGGAGCTCATTCCCTTCAAGAGCTTCCATAACCCAACAGGCACTGAGTCATTAGTCACCTGCCGAGCATTCAGCCATGTACTGGGGGTACAAAAAGTCTCCAAAGTCCGGAGACAGCAGGGCTAAAATCAAGGCCTACTCCTGAGGACTCCTGTGTCCTTGGGCTCTTATTTTAGCTCAGTGAAGAGCAGCGTGTGCCACAAATCTCAACTGTCCTATTTCTTCTTCCCAGACTGCCCTGCATTCCAGGGTGAGGCCCACTGAGGTCAGCTGGTCCCCTCCTCCTGGGCCAGGAGGGCCTGGCCTCCATTGTCACTCTCCAGCTGCCATGGGTGGGGAGTGAGCAATGGTCTTTGTCATGGAAGTGTCCCATAGAGAGGCAGCCGGGTCCCAGGTGTCACTTAGTGTCCTGAAGAACAACCCAAACACCCACCTGGCTATTTGACCCTCACTGAGCCTCAGATCTTTGCAGCCATCAATAGGGACTTGGTTTCTCCACAGCCCCACTCAGCTGGTTCAAACGCACAGGGACAAAGGCTGAGAGGTTACTGAGGGACACTGAGAGGTCACTGAGGGACACTGAGAGGGTGCAGCTGAAAACCTTGGCCCTGGTGTAGGAAGAAGTGGCATCTCACCACCTACCTCCCCCCTCTCCCTTCCTCCCTCCCTCTTACACACACGCTGGGTTCCCTGTTTCCGTGAGGTCTCCCGTCTCTGCCTCGCCCCGCTGCAGAGGCTGGCTTCTTCTGTCCAGGGGTAGCCAGCCACCAGCAGCAGCTCTCAATGGCTAGGGGCTGCCCCATGGGTTCTGGGTGTGGCCTGGTGACAGATGTCTCCTTTACTCTTGGGGTCCTTGACCTGTGCATGTGTGGCATCCGGCAGGGTCTCGGTTCCACCCCTGGGTGCCGCTGGCACTGACTGGCCATCGCGAGTCCTTCAGAGCTGTTCCCACCCTTGAACTCTTCCTTCTGCTCCTGGCCAGATGCTGGAAGCTCAGTGCACCAACCTGGTTGCTGGACCAAGTGTCCCCCAGAGCCATGGAGGGCAGGGTGCTGTGGCTTCTCACCGCAGAGGCCGTCGCTGGCTTCCTTGCCTTCGATCCTCCCTTGCTAAGGAAACTTAGCCAAGGAAACTGAAGCCAGCCACCTGCCCAGGTCACTGGACCTCAGAGAGGCGGCACCCACATGTGAACCAAGACCACCCTGTGCCGAACCTGGTAATTTCCTAGCAACTGTGGCTTCCTCTGGGCCCATATCTACATCCTGTCCGACCCCAGGGTGCACTCCATCCCCACACCCTCAGGAGCCCAGCTACCCTGCCAGCCACCCTGCGTGGTCCCACCTCACCGATGAGCAAGCAGCCTGAGGCAGCCTGACCTGCCGAGGGCCTAAGCTAGGAAGGCTCCAATTTAGGTCTGTCTGACTCCAAAAGTGTCCCCTTTCCTTTTCCTCGACAGCACCCCGCTCCACAGAGACACCTGCGAACCCCTCACTGCAGATGATTTTTGTGGGCTGAGAAATCATAACCTCACCTTCCCAAGGATCCATTAATACCATTTCCTGGGTGAGTGAGGACCTGGGCATGTGGATGAGGTCAATTGGGAACATGTGTTACAAAGGACTTTCTCATCGAACATCCTAAAACTCACATCATCATCCCCTGCTAGTGTGTGCGCTAAGGCACTCACGTCACTGTCACGGACAGGGAAGGGGCTTATCCCCACCCAGCTCCACAGCACCTGATCGTGGGGAATCTCGTTTCACTCCCATAAACGAGGACCTGAAGTCTTGGTCCCACTTTGTGGATGAAGAACCAAGCTCAAGGAGACAAACAGTGGATACTGGCGGAGCTGGAGAGAGCAGTTCATGCACAGTCAGTGAGGAGTGAACGGTGCTTAGGGATCTAGGAGGTTCTCTATCATTCTCTTCAGCCACCACATAATACATTCACTTGCTCCCACCCTTGGCAGAAAAGGGGGACCTGCAAAGCTTAAACTGTCACTGGCTGCCAGGGTGAAAACGTCTCCACTGACCAAGAAAGCCACACCTTGCCACACTGAAAAGGCCACCTCGAGGCTGGTGTAGAGGAAGTACACTTTACCTACTCCAGAACATAGGAATGGAAGGACAGGCGTTAGGGAGTGCTGGAGAGTGAGGTCAAAGCAGAGAGTGTCACCTCACACTGGTTCAAAAGAGACCCCTGGCCGGCTGCCATGTGGACTGAGAAGGTTGAATTCATCAAGAGCAGCCGAGGACGAAGGGAAGAGCACAAACAGGGACAGCTCACTGCAGCCAGCTCAGCACAAGCACCTGTAGGACCACAGAGAGCTGCCTGGCCATTGGGAGCAAAGGCCACTTTTGTCCCCTGCACCTGGCTGCCAAGCCCATTTGGTGGCGCCATCTTCAGAAACACAGCACCCTGGAGTTCCAGAACTCTGTGCTACTGGCTGAAATGACAGTGGGGCCACTCAGGCAAAGGACAGAGGGCTCTAGTGGGGGGCTTCCTGGGGAACCGCCGGGTGCCATCCAGGAGCTCCAGTCAGTCGAGTGACAGCAGGAGACCATGACGAGCCGCAGCAGGCCTCTGAACCAGGGAGAGGGCCACAGGGGCCCGAAGAAGCCACACACCCCACGCAGCCTTCAGGAACCAAGAGAGCAGCCAGGCAGCACAAGCGCTTAGGGAGGGCCAGAGTCACATGGAAGCATACACCCACCGCACCAGGGCCTCCCCCAGACCAAGGCCTTCCCAGTGCTGGGCTGAAAGTCCCAGCCACCCTGGTCACCGTTTCTTAAGGAAAGTAGAGAAGCGGGTTCTCCCTTGTTCCAGGAAGAGGGACCCGCTGCCAGCAGTCCTGACCAGAAGAGTCCTGCCCTTTGATGGGCTCTTCCTCTTCTCTACCTCACTCACCCAACTCCCTCCACTACAGACCATAGCTGGGCCTCGCCCAAGAACAAGAAGATGTTTTCTTTCTCCCATGGGTCTATGATCAGAGCTCAGGGTCAACATGCTGCCCAGGTGACTGAAGCAGCCCATGAGGAGGCTCCCCACAGCCTGGCTGGGTGTGCAGGTGTTTGGACGAGGATGGGGTCAGCAAGCCAGGCTGGAATGCAGGCAGCGCCAAAGGGTGGAGCTCGGAGCTGCGGCTGGGATTGGGAGGTGCACAGTGGCGGCCGGGTGACGTGGGTCAGCAGCCCCTGGCAAGTGTGACCTGCAGGGTTGCAGGAGTAAGAGGAGACATGTGCAGCCACTCAGCCTTCTGGGAAAGAATAGGCACAGGACACAAGGGAGCAACTCCCAGCAGAGAAAGCATCCAATTTGTCAATAACTCTCCAGTTCTACCATTGCTTCAGTTCGTTTTCTGTTGCTGTGATGAAATACCAGAGACCAGATGATTTACAAAAAACAGAAGTCTATTCGCCTCACACTCTGGAGGCTGGGAAGTCCAAGAACACAACACCTGCTTCCGCACCATGACCCGGCAGAGGGTATTACGGAAGAGACAGAGCCAGCTGCCCGTTCGGGGCTCTCCTCCTCTTCTGCACCCACTAAGGCCCCATCAGGAGAGCCTCACCCTCAGAACCTCATGCACCTGTCACCACCTCCCAAACACTCCACCTCCCAGTGCCATTAACATATGCAGTTCAGTGCATGAATAACTGTTGGGGTACACCTTCAGACCACAGCACCCTCAAATCAAGTAAATGCAAAGCAAAGCAATAATGTTCTCTTTTTTTCCTTACCCACTTAGTAAAGTTGCTGTTTTGTTTTGTTTTGTTTTTTGTTTTTAATTTAGCTGATTTCCTGTGGCCTTCACTGCTCAGACACTCGGTTGTGTACATGGTGCTGGGGTTTGAACCCGCGTACTCGCACAGCCCAGGCAAGCGCGTAACCACTGAGCCACTGCTCCAGCCCCAGTAAAGTTGTTTTAAAAAGAAGCAAAGAGATTATTTATAGCATTGGTAGGGGAGCAGTCAAATGAGGGCCCTAAAAGCTGTTATTGAAAGCTTAAAGTAGCTCTCCCATTCTGGAGGTCTATTTAACAAAATGTACCAGCAGGCCAGGTAGATACCTGCCTCTCTCAAGAGATGTAGGTGTTCAAGGAACTGGCAGAACACAGAAAGATTTGCCTACAAAAGTGTTCACTGCAAGACATCAATGCAACCAAAAGGTTAATTGTAAATAATACAAACCCTTCCTATCTGAAAGGGCACTTTTCAAAGCAGATGTAGAAGATGCACGATTTGGAAATATGTGATGTGTATAGTTCATAGGAGGTGGCAGAAAAGAAACTCCTGCTAGAGTATGATCCACACAAGCATGAAATGTGTCACTTTGCTTACAAAGCCGTCTTCCCTTGGCCAATCTCAGAGCTGGGTACTATTTAGAGAGAACTGCTATAGTGTGAACATTTCCCCCAAAGAGCTTGCCCCTGGAATTTAATCCCCAGGGCCACAGTGCTAAGCGGAGGTGTGTAGGTCACACATGAGTGGACACATGCCAGTTATAAAAGGACTAAGGTTCTTCTGGGTGCTCTCCCACACCCACCCTTTACTCTTCCAATGCAGGGTGATGCAGCAGGAAGACCCTTTTCAAATGCCGGCACCTTGACCTTGGACTTCCTAGCCTTTAGAGCCACAAGCCAATAAATCTCTGTTTGTTATAGATCACAATCTAGAGAATTTTACTATAGCAGCTCAAGGTGGACTCAGAGAAGACCCAAACTGTAATTTTCATTTATTTCTGAGTTCTCATCTCCCTCCAACACTGAAGGGAATTCAAGATCACAGCTCATGCTTAAAATCTGATGCCTGCCCCTATTTCCCACCCTCCCCAACTCCTGGGACCCTCCGTCTTAACAAAGTGCCCTTTCCATGCCAGCTGTACGTGTCTTCCGATCCCCCATCTACTCCATGCCCAGCCCTGCACCAGGAGCTGCTGGCAAGCCACAGTGTTCCTTCACTCAGATGGCCTCCTCCTTGAAGTCCCCCCAGGGGCGGCCGCTAGGGCCCTCCTCGGAGAGCCAAGAGTAAGGACCTTCCAGGTCGCCCATAAACCCCCAACACACAGCACTGGAATTCAGTTTCCAATCACAACACTGTGGGCCTTGTGGGAGACTTCTGCAAAGCTGGGACCACACCTGTCACATACTGAAGGTATCCGCTTCTCCTGTCCCCTCTGGGTCACTACCCATGTCTTGAGAGTCCAAGGTCAAGTCAAACCACCCAGAAATGAGTGTTCACTGAACCCAGATGCACCCAGAGCCTGGCCCAGGTTTCACACTGCAGCAGGTGCCCGTGACAATGGGTCACACTCAGAGTGTTCCATCCACCCCTTCCCACCATGGACTCACTAAGGTAGTTGGATGGACACTTGAATATCCCTAAGGTGCCCTCAACCATCTTCCTGCCGTGGGCCCTCCTGAGAGGTGGGCAGAGCCTATGACCCCACTCAGAATTCAGTTTTGCCAGAATAAAATAAAATAAAATGCACATGATGATAAAGGGAGCCCATTATTTTGAAAATTATCAAATATTAAACACGGATTTGTGACCTAGAAACGCACGCGCTTCTTTATTAACGCATTAAATAACAAGCCCCCCCAGGGGGCCCGGTGACTATTATCACACCAGAGCCGTGAGCAGTGGGAACTGCGTTTTGAAACATCCACAGCTGCAGCGGGAAAGGACAAGGTCTGGGATTCCTAAGGTGACCAAGGCCCCGAGTCTGGGATCAGCATGTCTGAGGCACTGCACACCGGCCTCTGCCTCAGTAGTTGGTGATGAAAGCAGAGAAAGAATTTCATTCCTCAGCCAAGCCGGTAGGTGGTTCAGGGGACCCTTGGCCTCTGGTTGAGATTCTGCCCTAGTCCACCCGTCTCTCCCTGCACAGAAGGACATGAGGGAAGCCTTTACTACAACCCTATGCAAAGCCTGGATCCAGACCCTGACGTGCTGTCCCCAGGGCCAGCCCTCTGTGCTTCAGCGATAAAGCTCGTAGCACATGGGGGGACGCTGGTGTTTGTGAGTCGGGGAGCTGGGCAGGCAGAGGCAGGGCCCGTGCACACATACAAGCAGGCATGCACAAGTGTGTTCACTCGGCCACACACTCTGGCCCTGCTGGATGAGCGCCCCAGACCCCACGGCCCTGCTGGACCCCTGCCCAGAATGTGGCGACCCCCGGCAGCGGTCAGCAGGCCTTGTCCCCGGCTGGCAGGCCGGCTGGCAGGGACGCCTGCCGAGCCGGCCTCTGCCCACATTAACTCCCCACTGAGATAATTCTTCTCCAGCCTTTTTCTTCCGGCCACCAAGCGGGCCTGCCACCACACTGCTGTTTCTCATCTTGTTAATTGAGTCATTTATTTCGTTAAAAGGTGAAACTTTATCAGGGCTTACATGCCAAGTGTGAGAAGGTGTATTTAATGATACTTCACATGGCGGCAGCTTTGGGGCCTCGCTATTTAGAGACTGTGCCGTGGGGGCCAGCGTGGGGGCGGCATGGAGCCAGCCTGGGCCATCATTATACAGATTGAAAGAAGTCACTTGTTTTAGGCAACAGTGCCTCAAGGTGCGCACATGACATGCTCCCCCATCTGGGAAAGCACCTGCTGGGCAGGGTCTCAAGGTGGGGACAGTGTCCTGTTTGTTTCTGTTCCTATGACACCTTGGTGAACCCAAGATGTCTCCTTTAGCTGGGGGCTCCCTGGCACCCCACCTCGCTGCATCCCAGGCCCCTCAGGTGAGAGGCATTGGCCCCGCCCACTCCTGCTCCATTCCTCCCCTTCCCTCCCCTCCCCACCCTTCATAACCAGAATCATCCTGCCCCCAAGGCCAGCAGAGGACCTTCCAAAGCCCAGAGCTCCACAAGTCCTCCTACCTGCCATCCCCCTGACAAAGGTCGTACCCCAGGGCAAAAGCCCGAGGCCTTCGGGGTCTGGCCTCGCAGCCCTCCAGGCGGCTCCTCCGCGCACCACAGAGGTTGAGCATTGGCTGTGTTCTGGATGGGGATGTGGTGACATGAGGGGGCCATGCCTGCTGTGTGTGCGGGAAGCCCTGACCCCACACTCACTGGGCACACAGAGCACAGCAGGGCTCACAGTGCCCCTGAGGAGCCCAGGAGACGAGCGTGTAAACAGAGCAAGGTGCCCGGGTTCAGCAAGGCCTGAAAACCTGCTGCGCTGGCCCTTAAGGATGAAGCCCCGCAGGCCTAAGACCCACAGAGCTCCTCAGTCCAGTGAGAGCTCGCCTTCTCCCAGACGCCAGCCCTGAGGACGGTCCACCCCTCACCATCCCCGTTCCTGTCTGTGGGTCTCGGGGATTTCCAAAACGTTCCTGGGCAGCAAGGGCTTTACCACCCAAGGGACACCTGGAATGTTCCCAGTGAAGACTTCAAGCAGTACTAACCACAGGCAGCCACAGCTGCTCTGGGCCAAGCACCACGGTCATCTCTTCTTGGCCTGCTGGGGTGGAGGCATTTTCTTCCACTTAAAAAACACACCTGTGCCAAGGAGCTGCCCTGTGATCACCAGGATCCCTGTTCCTCCCACCTCTGCAGGGGTCCAGGGACAGGGAGGGAAGGCAGGAGTGGAGCCTCAACAAGGCTCCACTCCTGCCTCACCTCCTGGAGACAAGTTACATCACCTCCATGTGCCTCAGTTTCCTCGCCAGAGTATGCGCCTACACCACATGTGAATTACTCAAGAGCGTAAGCTGCTTCCTTTCTCCCTTCCTCTCTCCTCCAGGCCTGCTCCAGGCCTTGGGCAAGTAGGCCTTCAGCACACATCTGCTAAGGAAGGGAGGAGATGGGGAAGGGACACTGTCTGCCCGTGGCCACATGACCTCACTACTCCTTAAATATCAAAGTCCTCCAGCAGTGTGGAGTAAGGCACTGCCTTCCCGCCAGCTAGTGACGGACCCACCAACCTGGCAAACGGAATCCATAGCTGCTCCTGAGATCCCAGTTCCCATAGACCCTGCCTGGGTATGTGGCACCTTCAGAACCTCACCTGAAGGCATATCTCTTGGTTACATGCAAAGGTGGAAGTGGGAGGCTGTCCACTGTGAAGAATCCATCAGGTGACGTTAATTATTTCGTAACATTCCCTCAAACCGAGTAGATGGTTGTGTTAATCAGCTTTCTGCTCCTATAACAAATACTTGACATAAATCAACTTAAAAGGCTGAAAAGTTTATTTTGGTTCAGTTTCAAAGACTTCAGCTCATGGTCACCTGGCAAAAAAAGGAGGGAGGGACTGAGATCCCAAGATCCCCTTCAAGGACACGCCCCAATGACCTAACTTCCACCTGCTAGATTCCACCTCTTAACAGTTTCAATACCTAATACTAGTGCCACTGGATGGGGACTAAGCCTTCAACACATGAGCCTGGGGTACATCAGGATCCAAACTGTCAGAGTGGCATGTGTTCTGTGGAGAGATGGAGACAGGAAGTGGCTTATGTGGGCTGCACAGTTCATTGGCAGAGCTGGGATTCCAAGCCAGGTCTGAGAAGCCCCAGAAGCCACTCTTCCCAATGAGCATGCTATCTCCCACACCTGACTGGGAGTTGGCCACCAAGTCAAATTGCAGGGATTAAGGAGAATGACCACAGTGGCTTCTCCGTTATGGTCCCCTTCTATTAGAAGGATGCCATCATTGGATTTAGGGCCCACCCTAACAGACTGGTCTCATTTCAAGATCCTTCTGTCATTTACCTCCGCAAGCATGCTTGCTCCAAATAGTGCTACATTCTGAGGCTCTGGTGGCCACGTCTTTCAGAGGGGTCATTGCTCAACCCACTCCCCAGATTTGGATTCCTCTCTCCCCACTCTGAGGACTGTGTGATGTACAACAACGAAGTCTTACAATTTTTGAACTCATTCACATGTCAGGAATCTGTGCCCTTGGGGGAAACTGAGGTGATGTGACATGCCCATGTCATGCAGGACTTTAGGAAACACTTGCAGAATTTCCCAAGACACCTGACCTGGTGTGAGTGAGCACCTCTGCCCTTGACATGGTTCAGAAGGTCCATGTGCCCTCGTGGAGAGGGCTTTCAGAGTGCGGCTTCCCCCTGGCCCTCGCAGGGCTCTCACACCCTCCCGCTCAGATGCCCATTAAGCCCTTGCTGCTCTCGTTGCCCCCGTGCCTGTCCACACGCTTGCTTTGCCCAGAACTTTGTAGGCTCTCTGTGGCCATGGACCTGTGCCTGATCCATCCCTGGATCCCTTTCTTCTGTCTCAGGCAGAAGGACACCTTGTAGGGCCTTGTCACACTATAAGGCTACACCAATAATCAAAACCCAAGATTCTTTGCCATTTTCAACATGATTGATGTTCCAAAGAGAAAGGAAAAATAAGAGGGGACATTTGTGGTCAAGTTGGTAAGAACCACAGAACAAGCTGAAACCCCTCATTTTCTATGGATGCAACCAGAGGCCAGGGTGGGAACTGTCTTGTCCAGGATCATAAAAGAAGGTGGTGACATAGCAAGAAATGTGATCCAGAATTGTGAGTCATAGTTCCCTCTCCACTTCCCTGATGGAGAGTAGAGGGTAGGAAAACAACGGGGAAAGGAAGAGGGGTGCGGACTGGAGATGATGCCTCTTCCTGGGAACACAGTCCTTCAATCAGTGGAGGACTCTGGGACCAAGGCTATTTCTGCATCAAGACCTTCATTAAAGCTTCCACCAGTGCTAGAGTGTTAGCACTCGCTGGACCAGGTCTGCTGAGAGCTGAAGTGCCCTTGACCTCGTGGAGATGAACAGCATGCTTCACCAGTGCTGTCCACCCTCATCAGGGATTAGGAGAGTCAAGAGTGGTGGGGGAAGGAGGGTAAATCCCTGCTCTGTGGAAGGAGGTACAGATTAGGCCAAGAGAGCTGAAATGTAAAGGCCCCACGGAGGTAACTAGGAAGAGGCAGGCAGGGAAGATCTCAGAAGCAGGAGCAAAGAGAAGGCAACAGGCAGGTGGAGGCAGGGAGCAGGTGACCAGGGCAGGCTCTGGGGCCACATCAAAGAGTGTGCTCTGAGCCCTAGATCACCAAACCGCCAAGGGGACTTGAGCATGAGGCATGCCCAGATTTCTTTCTAAAGAACATTAATAAGTTGCATTAAAGAGAATTATAGCATAAAATAGCAGCAAGGGCAGAGTCCATGTGACCAGCCTTGCTTCTGACACCCGTCTCAGAACACATGGAAAACTGTCACGCTCATGGCCACAGCTTATTTTAGCTAAAGAATTCATTAAAATCAGCCAAAGGAAAAGTCCAGGAAAGTTCCAAACACAGAGCTCTGATTGTGCTCTCCCAGTGGGGCCGTGGGCAGCGTCGCCTTCCTGGGATCAGTGTGCAGCTACATGGAATACTGCCCACCAATGAAGGGAGCTGAAGCCTTGATGTCCTGAGCCTTCTTTTTCCCCTATATTTTGCACTGGTTCATTACAGTTGTGTGTAATTGTGGGGTTCATTGTTACATGTTCATACAACCTGAGTCTTTTCTGGGGCTGAATCTCATAAACTTGCTTGGCTGATGTCAGTCTCCAACCCTTCCAGAGGTCAAATGGGGTCAAGTTGATACCATGTGATCCTAAATCCTCAATCTAAGGCATGTTGTTGGTGTGGCCCAAAGCCCACATGCATGAGAAACACTCCTGAGGTATAGCATCCAAGGTCTTAGACATCCTATCCCAGGTGCTGAGGACAAAGCCAGACCTCTCTTTAAGCAAGGTCAGTAATTTTCTCATGCAAGGATGGATGGGTGTGGGGCTGGGGTGGAGTTGGAGATACCACATGGAAGTTATTTATTACTCCTAATAAAAGACAGAAGTGGCAGACTTGGAGAGTGAGGGAAACCTGATGATGCAGATTCAAGAAAGGACTGATTAGCTCTGGGGATTTCCCTCCAACCCAGACAAAGGAACAGGGACTGGGTTTACCATGCTGCCTCAAACAATCAAAATAACAGGGCATATGTTATTTTGTGATCTATATTTGTATCACAAGAGTTTTCAAGAAGACACTAATAAAATAATTAGGCAACAATCCGTGATCCCAGTGAGATGGGACGCACATGAACTGAGTTCTACAACTGTCCTGGCTTACTGCCTGGGGAGTTTTCAGGAAGGGTAGCAGAGATGCAGCTGAGAAAAATCATGAGGATGGACGGTTATAGGACAGAGTATGGAAGAGAGAGAAAGAGGAACTCCAGAGAGATGAAGAAGGTACCCACGGCATCCAGCTGAGCTTTAACCAGGTGTGTGTGATGACACTACCCAAGGCTGGGAAGAGCCATCCAACGGGATTAAAGGGAAGAGCGTCCAGTGCTCACACAGGGCCAGAACAGTCCCTGTTCCCACCCCGCCAGGCTGGAGACACTCATAATTCATGAGTGTTGCACAGAGCAATCAGAAAGATTTCAGTTCAGTAAAGGGAAATTATCCATATTAGACTGAACACTACTCTTGTCCTGCCTAACAAAACTTAAAAGCAAGGTTTGAAAAGATCCAACTGTTTTGACATGAATTAATTATGTGTTGTAACAGCATATCTACAGCACTCAACATGATAAGATTCACAATGTCTGATTTCCAAGCGAAATGTATCATATATAAAGAAGCAGAGAATACAAAGCTGAAAGAGAACTTTTAGTAAATGAAAGCTATAAAGCCAAAGAAAGAAAGTTTCCCCATATTGTTCTACTAGCAGCTTAGACATTGCAAAAGAAAAAATTAAATGAATTTTAAAACATGAAAAAGAAATTGTCAAAATGAAGCACAGAGGAAAAAAATTAATGAACGAAGCACTGGTGAGTTGTGACAACTTCAAGGGGCCTAAATACGTGAAATGGGAGCCCCAAAAGATGAGGAGAGATGGTGCACTGGAAAAGGTGTTCAACAAACCTCAGCTGAAATGTTTTTCGGGGTCTGATGAGACCCAGCAGCAAGACACAAAGGCCCAGCTGCCACCTCATTGCTCCCCTGGCAATGGTAAGTGTTGGTGCCCGTCAGTAATAGTCTGATGAGAACTATAAAGCCCCAGATCCAAGGGACTCAATGAACCCCAAGCACAAGAAATATGAGTACAGCTACATATCACGAAATTGCTTAAAATCAATAAAGTGGTAAGAGAACAACCTTACACCACATTCAGAGAACTAAAGATAAGGATGATACCACATTTCTTGTTAGAAACAATGTGGGTGAAAGATGGTAGAGTGACATCTTTAAAATACTGGAAAGAAAAATGACTTGCCCACCTGGAGTTCCATACCCAGCAAAAATATCTTTCAAATCAAAGGGGAATAAGGGTTTAGCTGACACACAAAAGCTGAAGCCATTTATGCTCAGCAGGTCTCCAGTACAGCAGATGTTAAAGAAAGTCCTTCGGACAGAAGGAAAAGTACACCAAATGGAAATGGATTGAAACAAATAACAGCCTCAGAAATGGTAAATACATGGGAAAATATGATTTTTTTCTTCTTACTAAAATCTTTTTAAGATAGTTTATAAAAATAGTTTATAATGTAAACAAAGCTAATGACAACATGAAAAATAAACCATATAACAATAATAGTGCAAGATTCAGGAGGGAAGGCATGTAAGAATGCTGTTGTTAGGTTCTTATACTTGAAGGGGTAAAGTGTCACTTCAAGGAAGACTTCATATGTTTCTAAAAATGCTAAAATTATAAAATAGTTATGGTGAATAGTCCAACAAAGGAGATAATCATAAAAATATACAACTGATCCAAAATAAGGCAGAATAAGAGGAAAACATACAACAGATTGGACAAATAGAAAAATAAAACAGAATAAGATAAATTTAAGCCTAACTATATCAATAATTATAGTAGATATAAAAGGCATATCACCAATTGGTGATAAGAAAGCCTGATACAATTAACGATGCTGGAAAAAAATGAGTTCAATCCACACTTCACTCCATATACAAAAATTAATTCAAAATGGGTCCTGAACCTAAATCCAAAACCTAAATTGTAAATCTTCAAAAAGAAAATGTAAGAAAATTTTTCATGACCTCATTTTTCTACCTCTGGACATTTCCTCAGGCCAGTTTATCTGCCTGGATTAGTATCTCTTTCAACTCCACACATGATTAAGTAGCTGCATGAATAATTGTTCCTTTCCGAGACCCACATGAAAGACGTCTTCCACTTTCTCTGAACTTCTCAGGCAGAACTTATCTCCCTGGTCTTGAAACTTGCCAATCTGCTCTCTAATTTTTTTTTAGCATTTCTTCCTGATTTTTGAGACTTCCTGGTATGGACATATACTTCTAATTTTCCTAGAACACAGGGAGCTCCTTGAAGGTAGAGGTCAGACCTAATTTAGGCTCTAATCAGCAAGGAAATTGGCACGAAGAAGCCATTACTGACGGGCACCAACACTTACCATTGCCAGGGGAGCAATGAGGTGGCAGCTGGGCCTTTGTGTCTTGCTGCTGGGATTTAAAGAGCTGGAAATGACTGACGGATGAGCCAGAACAACACCTAAATAATCAATGCAAATATGAATCATTAATGCCACCATTAACCTGTGAGCGCTAAGCAGAACTGATGCGGGCAGCTCAGTGTCTTTACCCCACACATCGGATTCAATGCCTGTGTGTGCTGGATTCGCTTGGTCACTCCCGTCTTGCACTGGTCACACAATTTTTTTAAATTCTCCATCACTGAAATGAGAACGTGGCATCAACTTTAGCATTTATTGACCAAAAAAATGTGTTATTAGAAATTTACATGCTGGGAGGAAAAAGAGAGAGAGAGAGAAGCTGCCTTTCAGGAGCAGGGAGAATTTTCTGGTGCAAGGTAGCTCCCCAGGGAGGCCAAGCCAACCAAATCCCAGAACCAGTGGGAGGAGCGCCTAGAACTGGCATCAGTGAATGTGCCCGCTGGATAAATATTTGAGTGTTGCAAGTGCTGGACTGGGCAAAACCAGTGTGCCCAGGGTGCTCTGACCTAACTCAGCCCTGAGGGAAAGAGGGAAGACCTTCTGGAAGCGGAGGCTGCAAGCCAGAGGCTAAAGGGAGCCTATATGTAACCAGAAACAGGGAGAGCAGGAAACTGGCCCAGCTGTTGCAGGGAGGCAGGGACTGGAGCCAAGGGTCAAGGCAGTGAAGAAGGTGACATCTAGAGCAGGAGGCTGCAGGAGCCAGGTACCAAAGGGCAAAGAGCCTCTGGGCCAGAGCTTTGAACTCATGAGAATTCACGGATAGAGCCTCCGCCTGACTGCCCGAGGTGGGAGGAGCCTGGTGGACCCAGGCCTCCAGGAGTGGGGAGGCCCTTCTGAATGGGGCACAGGCAGAAGCTCCTGACAGTGTGCAGTCCTCAGAGAGATATGCTCGGGTAGAAGCCGAGATAAATGTTAAGACACTTCCTCTTTGGGCTGCCATGAACGCCTTGGGGTGGCTAAGTGAGGCTTCCCAAAGAAATGACCTGCGGACAGGGTCCAAAGGGAGGACAGGACCAGAGGAGAACCAAGAGAGGCTTCCAGGCGCAGGGAGAGCACCTGCTAAACTGCTTCTGAAAATCCCATCGCTCAGTGTACCTCACTCCTCTGGTGTCTATTATTTTGGGGGAAAATGGAATATTTTATTTTCCCACTAGATTTCAGACTGCTCAGTTCCAGGGTCTGTGGGGCACTGGGGATTTTGTTTTGATGTTTCTTTCATCTCTGCCTTCTTCCTACTCATGGTGAATACTCAGTGGGTGGGGATGCTCCTCTTAATGGATTCGTCCATTCTCAACCATGACGCTGTTGGCATCCGGAGCTGGAGGCTCCTCCACTGTAGGAAGGGTTCTATCCACAACAGAGGGCCCAGCAGCATCTCTTATGTCATCAGTAATGCACACACACTCACCAAAGCTGTCTCCAGGCAGCACCGATGCCCCTGAGGGGCCCCACCCCCAGGTGAAAGCCATTGGACTGATTGAATCCAAGCTTTCCCTTTGGCAAGCAGGGAGGTCGAGGCACAGAGACTCCCTACCACTGGAGGATTTCAGCAAACAAGTAAACAGCCAGGGCAGAAGCGAAAGTCAAGCAGGGACAGGAAGTGAGCCTCCAGAAACAGCTTCTCTTATCTCCACTCTCCTGCCAGCATCAACTTCTTACACCAGAGTAGATCTCATCTGTTACCTAGAAGGGAAGTGGTTTGCCCAGAGATGCCCTCACTCCCAGGCAGGGGGAAAGGCGTGGCCCTCTCCAGGGCCCAGGACAGGGTGGCAGCTCTGAGGGTCGCCCCAGTGCCATGGAGGGACAGGAGGCCTACTGTGCAGGGGGCAGAAGGGAAGCCACGGAAGAGCCTCGGAAGCCGGCTAATGCTGCAATGAGCTGACACATGGTTAAGACATGCGGCCAGATTACGTAGGTTTGGGTTCTGGCTGTGCCACCTGCTAGTGGCATAAGGTTGTCTGAATCATGCAGCCTCTCGGCCCTGTTTCCTCACCTCTAACATAAGTGTTTTTAAGAAGGTGTTTTTTGCTGAGGGGGTCTAAGCCTAGTGCACCCCCCAGGAGCCGATTGTGCAGAAGTCCTTAGCACTCTCAGTGCAGGCATAGCCAGCACACATGTGTCACCATTGTCATCCTTACCTACGCACACATGCTGGTTGAGAAAGTGGCCCTTCCTGGAAGATCTAAAATGGTAAGTTTGGTAAAAAGGCAGTGTGACACCTGACTTGGGATGACAGGTGAGGTGCTGCCACATCACCTGGAAAGCCCTCCTTCAATGAGCCATTGCCCCCAAACTCCTATGTTGAAATCCTAGTCCGTGCATGGTGGTGGGAGGAGGTGGGACGTGGGAGGTGGGAGGAGGGGTGTGAATGTGATTAAAGGGACCCCAAAGAAATTCCTCACCCTTTCTACACACAGGGCACAGAAGGCTGCCCTTGTCAGCCTCCAGATCATGAGAAATAAATTTCTGTTGTTTGCAAACCACCCAGTCTGTAGGACTTTGTTACAGCTGCTAGGACAAACTAATGCACATACCCTGCTTGATGTCATAGCTGTCGTAAGGGTCAATTTCAATTGACATGTTCTTAGCAATCTTCACTGTAACCTGCAGTGAGAAACACATTCAGTGGTACAGCAAAATAAAGTACATACATAGTTGAACAAAAATTTTTGCAAAATTATTTGCACCCTTATTATGCACAGTACACGCTGATACTTTCATTTCTCTTTGAGTTGACTTTTTTTCAACCCACTAAAATGATCTTATGATCCACTAATGAGTCATGACCTTCCGTTTGAAAGACAGAATTTTAGAATAAGTGGAAGAGTGGTGGGTAAAAGTGTAGAGTGATAGTCAGGCATGAATTTTATATTAGCATTATGAGTAATATTTCAGCTAAATGTTACTGTCTAACAAGTAATTCTGAAATCTAGCACTTAAGCCAACCATTAACCCTCACGGCGAGGAGGGTTGACTGAGGTCAGCTTTTCTCCTGGGTTCAGCCAGGGCTTTAGAGTCTGGAAGTTCAGCTGGCTGGACATCCAAGATGGTGCACTCAGATGGCTGAAAGTCAATGGGCACTGTCCACGGATTGTCTACGTGTGGCTTCTCCACGTGGCTTGGATTTCTCTCAATATGGTGACTGGGTGCACAGCCACAGCAAGGCAACAATAAATGCTCCAAGAAGCCACAAGCAAAGTTGCCATGTCATCATGGGTCCTGCCTGGAATTGGCACAATGAAATTTCTGCCAAACCTATCAGTCAAAGCAGTCACAACATCAACCCAGATTCAAGCGGGTGGAGAAATAGATCCCAGTCTTGATGCAGGGATCGCAAGATCACATTACAGAAGAGCTGCTAGATCGGGAGACATGGCTGCATGCATCTTTGGAAAACACAATCTGCTGTCATTGGTGATGGTGTAAGCCTTCCACAATCCCAGCTTGCTCGGTGACAGTAGGCAGGACATTTTCTTGGCCATCATTTCTGTTTCCTCATCAACAGAACACAGGTGTTGATTCAGTGCGTCAGATGACCTTCCCACTTTGAAGTTCTGCATTTAAGCTAAAGTTGATCAGCAATGGAGGCCCTCTAACCATTTGTGCGCTGGGCATTGGCTCAAATCAGCCCTTCTAACTCACCTTAATCCTTGTTTTGTATTCTTGATAAGCCCTGAAATTGCCCCATCCATTTGGAATCAGAAAAGTAGCCTATTTTTCCTTCTACTAGGCTGGTAAATTCCTCCTGACAGAATTTTTGGGGTCTGCATTTGCTTTTCACTCCTCAGAGCCACCGAGGCGTGAAAGGCATTCTCCTTGGAGGTCCCCATGCGGTCAATGCCAGACAGTCCAATAGACAGAGTAGCTCATTCTTGCTTCCGTCTCACACCAGCCACGCAGGAAAGGCACAAAACCTACGAGGATTTCACGGAGCACCGTTTTGTCAGGTTTAGGTGGGAAAGAACTGTAGCAGCAACTGCCAAAGAAAACACATATCTGCCAGACTCCAAGATCGATTCCAGGTACAAACCAGAGCGGCGGCTTTCAGAGCAAATCGTATTTCTTGGCCATGGTATCAAGAAGCTCTAGGCACTTAAAGCATTTGAAGCTGTACTCTTTCTCCTTGGATACAGCCACTAATCTTTCTTTCTTGCCTTCTTTCTACTTTTCCGGGGATGCAACCTACTTACCTGGCACATAAAATACTCATATGATGACACCCAGGCTTTAGAGATTTACGTGAGAATCAGCAAACCGTATTTTAGCCCAATATAGAGAATGTGCAGCGCATGGAAGGAGCACTGGGCTGATTCCCCAGATAAGTCATTTCTTTCTTTCCTCAAAGAAAAATCCAATATCCTGAGATCAGATGCATATTGAAGCTCTGGTGGGAGAGAACCAGACAGGAGCTGGATTAACGTGTTCAAATCGGCTTCCTCCCCACCCCCGCAGGGCGATCTGCAAGGCTGCAGGGAGTCTTCATGAACCCATCCCACGCTAGGTCACTCCCGCAAGAGATGCACGCCAGCCCTTCTCGACTCAGCCCCGCATCCCTGAGCAACGCAACAATGTCTGAGACGGAGCCCAGCTGCTGCCGGGCATGGGGCAGGGGCAGGACAGTGGGTTCAGCAGCTGCCAAGCGGAGGACAGTGGCCAACAGGCAGCAAAGCGTCCCTGCAACTGTATCTTTGTTACCCAAGCAAATGTGCTTAGCAAAGCTTGTCCACACTGTGAGGAAGACAGTGGACGCAGGCCTGAGATTTCTCCGCCCTTTTTAGGACATCGGTCTTTAAATCAAGCAAGTACTCTTTGCCCAGAAGGCAAGGACCCTAACAAGGCCATTCCAGCTGATGAGGAGTCCCCAGTGACCTTGCCATGTGGGAATCAGCCTCTTGGTTCTCCCCTAGATTATACCCCCTCAGCCTAGGCCCCATGATAAAAGGACAACCACCCACTAGTGTCCCCCTACCCCCAAGGAAAACCCGTCTCTGGAGCCATGGCTCTGCAGCCATAGCTCTGCGAGGGGAGTTTCCCTTCCCCTTCCTTTATCATTTATCTTTTCCATCCTTGATGACACAGCGGGTTTAATAAGAATGAAGGAAGCGAGAGGAAAGGTCAGGCATGGCCTTAGTCACTGCCTTTGAGCCTCAGGTCGCTCTTCTCAGAATGATCTTCATAGACCAGATTCTGCCTACCACACAGGGCTGCTGAGGACCAATCCTAATCACCTTCCAGGGAAGGAAGCCATTCATGGCCATCCCCCCAAGGCCCCTGAATCAGACCCTCCCTGGACAGAGCCTGGTCGTCCGGGTGCTGCTCCCTGCCTGGTTCTGAGAGGCAGCCCTGGTTGAGGACCAGGCTTTAATCCAACTGTCTTTTGAGAAGACTAAACAGCTTTGAGAACTGCAAAGTTCCTGACAGGCTTTCCACCATTGGTATCACGGCAGCGTGAAGGGATCCCTGTTGGTGACAGTCTCTCGAACTCCATGAGGGATATCAGTACCGTGGACCTCTGAGTGTCCTCAAATGCTCCCGGATTGGCATCTGGTCCCTGAGGGAAGCTCTGAGGGCAGCTGTACACCTTTACCCTCCACCAAAGGCAGGCCCTGGTATTCAGTCCCTGTGAAGGGCTCTGTCTACCTCTGCCATCCTCAGAGGAAGCTCAGTGTTGAGCAGGTGACCACAGGCAAACGAGTGTCCTGAGCAGAGAAGTAAAAAGCAGCAAACACTGATGGGAACGTGTCGGCTTAGGTGAGCTAGCGTGAAATCAGCACCCTCCTGGAACTGTTGAAGCAGGAGTGCCCACATGCCCCTGCTGCTGGTGGACCTCTAACGAAGGTGCACAGGAAGTCTCCCAGCACTTCACAATGGGGATCTGTTTCAGGTTGCACTCTGAGCAGGAAGTGGATCTTCATGACAAAGTGTGTTCAAAGGCTCTCTGGTCCTCTACTGTCTATGAATAGCACTGTAGCAGCCATTGTGCTCTACCAGAGACCCAGAGATAGCAGGGTCAGATGGAGTCACAAAGCCACATGGCCATCTCCAGCCCAAAAACCACCAAGGGAAGCAGAGACTCCTCTGCAGCCCTGAAAGATGCCATTTTGAGAGGGTGGGTAGGCAAAGCAAAGATTTCATAAGAAGAGTCCTGGAGTGAGAAGCTCTACCTGAGGAGTGTGGGACATGGCCACAGGACACATCCAGACAGACAGGGCTCTCCCCCACCTTGGCCACTGAAGGCTCTCCTGTCCTCAGTGAGGGAGACGTCAGACCAAGATCGAAGGCCTCTGTAACCTTGTAAATGCTGCAGGTGTGCTAGCAGGTGACGGTGACTCGGGCCCATCGCAGGGTAGGAGCTCCCCTGCGCACAGTGAGTCACCTTCCTCCAAGCCCTGAGCCAGGGATGCCCTGCAGACCTCCCTGTCCATACCTGCCACGTACCGGGGAAGATCACCTGACCATTAGCGTCAGATTCTGAGGCCCAACATGGGTCACACAAGACGGCTTTTCTCCTTAAGAGTATATATATTTTTTTAAGAAAGAGGAGAGAGAGAGAGAGGGAGAGAGAGAGGGAGAGAAGCAGCCTAGCAGTCTTTATTTAGTTTTTTATATGACTTTCATTCCTGGGATACTTTGTTGTGTACGTGGTGCTGGGGTTTTGAACTCAGGTCCTCACACATGCCAGCCAAGCGCCGTAACCACCAATCCACCACTCCAGCACCAAGAGTGTATTCTTAACCAGACATAAATCTTTCCAACTTCCCAACACGTTCTACAGGATGCTCTGGCTAAAACTGTGTGATTAGAATCTTGTTCTGGACATTTCTATATTATTAGGATTAGTTTTTACCCCTGGTTTACTTTGGAGCAGATTTCAAGTCTACTTAAGGTCACCAGTGGATGGGGAAGCCAACTGGGTTTTCAGGCGACACACCTATGGGCCACAGAAGTGAAAGAAGAGCTGCCTTCCCTCCGATGGGGACCACACCCGCAGCACTCGCCAAGCACTCGCCAAGCACTCGCTCACCAAGCACTCGCCACCATCTCGAGGTGGGATGAGCTGCTACCGCAGCTGTCCCTTCGGAGATGAATCCCCCCGGGACTCAGGGAGACCGCAAGTGGTTTGACATCACAGAACCAACAGCAAGGACCCACGTCGCCCCTCGATGTTCTGCAGTCACCGGGAAGTGTGTGTGTGTCCATGAGGACGGCAGCCACGGAGGGGAACTCACCCTAAAGGAGACACCAGCCTTGGAGAGGGAACTCACCACAGGTGAGGCACCCGGCTAAGCCTCCTGGGAATTCTGGGTTCAGCTCACATTTCATGGATGTGGCGCTGACATGACCGCCATTTTACATGAAGAAATAAAACACTGCTGGCTGTGTCTTTTTCACAAGGCCACACAGCTTGGCCATGGCAGAACCAGGATCTGAACACATGCCTGCCTGCCTGACTCCAGGACCTGTGATGTGCCCCTGCCCCATCCCGAGTAGTTTCCAACCTGTTCCAGAAAATGCTAGGGCTCCTGGACCAGACCTTGGGAGGACCACCTGGGGAAACATGGAACAGGGGTGTTCACAGGACCCTGCCCCAGGCAGCAGGGTTTGCAGAAGCTCTTTACTCCGTCAGTGCATCCCTGGCAGCCTTGCCTAAGAGCGCGTCCCTCCCAGTTGGCCCTCAGCCAGCATCTGAGTGAGCAGGAACATGAAGGCCCTGCCACTGCAGACCAATGTGGGACCACACGGATGAGTGCCATGTGAAACTGGTCAGCTCGGCCACATCTGCATTGTCATGCCTACGCTGGGCTGCGGCTTCTCCCTGGGTCCAACTCAGCTTCCTGACCATCTCTTGCCCAGATGTGGATTCCCCAGTGGACACCCTGTGTGCTGAGTTCCACCTCAGCGTCTGCGTCTGCCAGTCAGCTGCAGTAATGCCTGGATCAACCAAAGCAGCAGACGGCAAGAAGGTTGTGGGGAGCTGTCTCTCCCTCTGACTGGCAGTAAGAACCTGTCCCTAGCAATGGGTAGGTCACAGACAGCTCCTGGCAGAAGGCAGTGGTCTGCCTTATGGACCCTCCCTGATTGTGGATTAGCTCATAACAGATTTGTACCATCCAGGAAACGCATTGGCTGTGTGACTTTCATGTGTTCAGGGAAATAAGAACAACCAGGGCAAGGTGGCCAAATAGCTCTGCTAAGCACCATGGATATCCAAGAAAGCCGTAATTTAAACCCTGGGGGCAACTTTCAGCAGCTCGTGAAGGCCAAAGGTGAAGGCAAGGTCCTCCTTGCCAGCTCACAAGCAGACTCTCATCTCCTGCATCGGGAAGACAGGACACAGTACTCAGAATGACCAGCTCCAGGAAAGACTGATCCCCAGCCCTTAGACCTGCCACCCAGGGTCAGGACCCTGGCTGGGAAACAGAGGGAGCCTGATGCTTGGATCACTGCAGGCTGGTCCTGTAGCCTCCTGAGCCTGCAGATGTGGCCCACCCTGCTCACCACCTCTCTTGTTCGACCTGCTTTCCTGCACAGCAAAATGTGCCCCTCACAATCTTCCTGACCTCTCTCTCCTCCAGACCTCCAGGCATGCCGCTAGGGTCAGGCTTCAGCATGACTCGGTTGTGGATATGCTGAGCCTCATGAAGAAGGAAAGGGACTGTATCGCAAAGAAGCTGCAGGACCCCGCTAGCAGGGACCAGCAGGAGCCTGTCAGGAGGACATGCCTGTGGCTGGATTCTATGCCAAGGCACAGGACTTAACACCCCAGCAAGGAGCCCAGGAGATGGTGCTGACTATCACACGGCTCCTGGGAGTCCTGCCCACGTGGACTAAGCTGAAACTTAGGATTGACGAGGCATCCAGCGAGGTAGGGGCGCCATGGTACAGGAAGTGGGCATGCTGGAGTGGACACACTGTTAGTCCAGAAGGCTGACAGATGATGACGTCCCAGGGAAGAGCCAGAGGACACATCAGTTACCAGAATCTTGCAGGACGGGCTGTGAGGGGCACCCACTCTCGAAGCTGCACAGCAGTGGCGTCCCTCCCCTGGCTGGTGGTAGAGGTCACTGCAGACAGGGACTCCCTGGAAGCAACGGGCATGGCAGGTCTCCTAGAATCAGGCCAGGCGGTGGCTCTGTCACCACCAGAAGCCAGGTGGACACATCATGGTAGAGTGGCGAGGGAGGAGGGACAAGCTTGCACATTGACAGTTCTGCCCCAGAGCGGCTGTAGCTCTGCTGCCTTCTGACGAGGCAGTCGGGCACCCTATTTCTCTTATGGCAATGATACGTGGCACGTGGGCCAGATAAACAAGGAGTAGCTGGTGAGCTTCCACTCGCCCTGGTGAGACATGCACCAACATCAGCAAAAACGCCAGAGGCCCAGCGGCCAGGGGCACCGCAGGACGACCCTTCCAAAGTGAGATGAAGGGCATGCCTGGCAGAATCTGGGTTCCGAAGGCAGGATATGCCCCTCCCAGGAACAGAGACCCTCTGTCAGATCACACAATAGCCACCCACCTCTGTGGCCACCAGCAACCCTGCCACTTGGGCCATCTGACCCAGCAGATGTTGCAGTGGTAGACGGACAGGCAGCGGGGAAATACAGGGAGCTTGCAGGGAGGCCCAACGGGAGAGGCGCCATGGAGGAGGCCTCTGGGCTCTGCAGCCATCGTGCCATCCAGAGCAGAGACTTAGACACCTGTTGAAATAAGGAAGTGACACAGGACGAGTCCTAGTGGACCCTGAGACACAAGCTTAGGCAGGGGCAGCAGGCTCTGTCGTGCACAGAAATGAAGCAATGGGACATCTGGGTTGGGTTCCGAGCAGGGCCAGAGGGCACCAGCATGCACATCGGTGGGAAGCCCAGGCCCTCCTGTCATGCCTGGCCATGTCGCCCTGCCCCGGCTCATCCTGTGACTGAGCGAGGCTGTGTGGGGACCCTTCAGACCCTCCCTGAGCCAGAGCTGCAGGGGCACAGCTGGTCGTCCACGTTGTGGCCTCAGGTCTGGACTCATGAGCAAAGGCTGGACAGGGCTGCAAAGAGAGCTCAGAGACAAGGTTTGGGGCCGAGGCCTGCAGGTGGACATGTGGGAGAGGCAAAGTGTGAAGGTGTCAGTTCAGCCTTTTAAGAAAAGTAGGGAGGAATTCTCCAAAGAACGCGACACACATCTGGAAACAGCAGAGCATTGCAGGGGGAGCACACGCGACCCAGTGAGCAGCAGCGTGTTCCAGGAGGTGGAGGCGGGGGGAAGGTTCAAGGCAGAATGAGGAGGACAACATCGGGGATCTCCAAACAGTGACCCGTGAGTGGCATCCATCTGAGGTTAACAGGCAGGTGCTGGGCAAATGTTCTCCAGGAAGTTCCGCATAAGGCTGCGGTGGCCTCCACACAAGGGTGTGGCTCGGGCAGTCTCCTGTGATGCCTGATACCTGACTTCTCCCTGACTGCCCGACTCTTCCCATTGTTTCCTTAGTGGTGGCACAAGTGGCTCCGTCTTTCTCCTGACAACTTTCCCTTTGCTAGTGGCACCATCCTGGCCAGAGGCTCCACATGGAGTGTGACAGAGGCTGCACGTGGGGTCACCAGGGCTCCTCCCCGCTGCTGTTTCCCTGTTACGATTGTCAATGGTAGCGCAGCAGCCCAGCCTGGGAAGGTCCCACCAAGCAGGGCCTCAGCCACTCATGTCAGCAGGTGAACAGCTGAGAGCAGGAGGAATCTACGAGGGTGGGGGAGCTGGCGCAGGAGCCCCAGTCCCTGAGACCCGCTGTAGTGGCCTCCATTCACCCGCTCACCTTGCTCTCCTAATCCTCCCAGGAAGACAGCAACCAGAGCCCAAGTGTCCACAGCGAGGTGGCTACAGCAGCAGAGTGGACTCCGGGCAGGGAGCAGACAGCACCCTTGGATGTGCCGGCGCCTCTGCCAGCAGCGTCCCCCTTTGCTGCAGAGCCCACCGCACACAGGGCAGCCCTTTCAGCGCTGACGGACAGGAGCATGGGGAGCGGGCCCAGGGGACAAGGCGGAGGGGCCCAGTACACCTGCAGTGGCAGGGTTTGTCAGCCAGCAACGCAGTGAGGCTTCCTCTCCTGCCTCCCACAGTCTCACCCTCGCGAGCGCCCTGCCACCAGTGTCCATCAGTTCTCCGTCCCTGCTCCAAAGGCCTGAGGAAGCCAGCTATAAAGTGGAGGGGTCCTTCTGGCTCAGGTTTAGGGGTTTCAGTCCGTGATCCACGGTCTCCTTGCTCTGTGCCTGTGGCAAGCAGCATGTCACACCGGGGGCAGCTGGGGGCAGAACCTCACCCCGTGGCAGCCTGGAAGAGAAAAAGGGAGAGGAAGGGTGGGGTCCCAATGCCCCCTTCAAGGGCACCACCTCACTGGTTCCACTGAATGGAATGCCCACAAGGCCCCCACCTCTTAAAGACCCCACCGTCTCCCCAGAGCAACTGGCTGGGGACCAAGCTTTAGTGGATGAGGCTTGGGGGACACTCCAGGTATGAGGATGGGGACACTGCAGTTATGAGGATGAGGACACTGCAGGTGTGAGGATGGGGACACTCCAGGTGTGAGGATGGGGTCACTCCAGGTATGAGGCTTGGGGGACACTCCAGATATGAGGATGGGGGACACTGCAGGTATGAGGATGGGGACACTCCAGGTATGAGGATGGGGGACACTCTAGGTGTGAGGATGGGGACACTCCAGGTGGGGACACTCCAGGTATGAAGATGGGGGACACTCACTCCAGGTGTGAGAATGGAGACACTCCAGGTGGGGACACTCCAGGTATGAGGATGGGGACACTCCAGGTATGAGGATGGGGACACTGCAGGTATGAGGATGGGGACTCTCCAGGTGTGAGGATGAGGACACTGCAGGTATGAGGATTGGGACACTCCAGGTATGAGGATGGGGGACACTCCAGGTGTGAGGATGGGGACACTCCAAGTATAAGGAATGGGGACACTCCAGGTGTGAGGATGGGGGACACTGCAGGTATGGGTGCAGGGTGGGTCCTGGGGGCTGGCAGGGCCCTCCTTGTGGACCCTGGGCCTGCCGCTCCTGTGGGGAGCCCCAGTCCGAGCTGGGCTTCCCCAGGTGGCAGTGACTTCCCCAGTGGCTCTGACTGCACCCACTCCCCAGGGACCTTCTATGCCCGGGAGCGGCCGTCGGCGCTGTATGAGTTCGTCCGGGAGGCCCTGCCTTTCTGGCTGCCTTTCGAGCTGTTGGCCTCGGGAGGATGGGGACACTCCAAGTATAAGGAATGGGGACACTCCAGGTGTGAGGATGGGGGACACTGCAGGTATGAGGATGGGGACACTACAGGTGTAAGGATGGGGACACTCCAGGTATGAGAATGGGGACACTGCAGGTGTGAGGATGGGGACACTCCAGGTATGAGGACGAGTCCAGTCCAGGCATGAGGATCTGGGGACACTCCATGCGAACTGTAGCCCCACCCAAACTGCCATTCTTTTCCTTTGTAGGTGTGGAAGAGTGGTGTAACCTGCAGGTCTTCAGCACTCCCTGCTGAACACTAGGCCACTGTAAAGCTGTTGCCCAGCACGGCTGCCCTCTGACTGCAGGATTCCCAAGGAGCTGAGAAGAAGCAAGAGCAAAGGGAAAACAGGGAGGAGAAAAAAAGGAAACGAGGAAAGGAGGTGTGCAGGGCCCTCCACACAGCACAGGCCCTCCGTGGTGCCCTAGGTCCCACCGCCCTTTCTCCCACTGTCACATGCAAGTGCACACACACATGCTCACACATGCACATGCCAACACATGTGCACATGTTCACACATGCACCCAGACATGCATGCATTCAAATGTCCACACAGCATATGCTCGCACATGCAAACACATATGCTCATGATCACACATGCAAACATGCATCACCATGCTCACACACTCACACATGCACATGCCAACACATACACATGCCCACACATGAACACACATGCACTGTTCACACATGCACCACACATCCATGCACTCGCATATCCACACATGCGTTTGCTCACACATGCACATGGTCACACATGCAAACACACATCCATGCACTCGCATGTCCACACATGCATTTGCTCACACATGCAAACACACATGCACATGCTCGTGCAGATTCACACATGCTCACACATGCAGACACTCACACACGCACATATGCATGCACTCACTCCAACTTGCACACACATGTGCACACACATACACATACAGATGCACATGAACAGCCTCGCATATGCGCTCACACATGCACATGCTCACTCACTCACACATGCACACACATGCATACACACATGCTCACATATGTGCTCACACATGTGCAAGCATGCACATACATATGTACCTTCACACTGAATTCAGCTCATCTCCCCCCTCTAGGGCTGGAGTGGGACCAGGCGCAGGCCAGACCCACCATGGATGCCCTTGGATGCTTGCTGAGTGACGTGAGTGAGTTGGCAGGTGGTTTGTGCACATGCAACGGGAGCAGAGGGAAGAAAGCTTGGTTTTGATGACCATGGCTTGTGAGAAGTCTTGAATTCAGCTGAAATGATTCCTCCTACTTCATTCTTCTCTTTCAAAATTATCTCAGCTATTCCGTGTCCTTTCCCTTTTCATATAAATTTTAGCATGCAAATCTAACTGGAATTTTGACAGGAATTGTGTCAAATGTCTTCATCGGTTAGGGGGAATTCCTGTCTTTGTGTCTTTTTACAGGCCCCCAACACACCTCTGCAGCCCCTGCATTTCTTAGACCTTTGATTTCTTCCTGTGTTGCAGTTGTCAGCATGCAGCTTCTGTTAGGTTTACATCTGAGTGTTTTTGAGCATTTATAAGTGGTATGGAATTCATGATTAATGGTATGATAAACAGCATTGCATTCTCCAATTTTAATAAAAGTAAAGAATTTCCATTTTTAAAAAATGTATATAGGAAAATGTGGATTGATTTAAATAAGAACACTAAGAGGAGTGGACACTGCAGGGACACTCCCCAAGTCACTGTCAAGACACCCCCTGCCCAGGACCATGAGTGCTCCCTCTACACTGCCGGGTGGAGCTTCCCGACCTCTAACACAGGAGGAAGTCAAGGCCCAGAAAAAGGAAACAACAGTTCATGATCACACCAAAGACAAGGCAGAACCCAAGCCATCCTGTCCCCAGACTCCTGCAGCCTCAACTCTCCCCAGACCACAGAAGAACACGTCTTTCCAGCCACACAAGAGACAATGGGGTGCCAGGAGGACATCCTCACCATGGTCCTCAGTGGCTGTTAGCGTCCTCGTGATGACACCAGCAATGGTTTTTTAGAAATCAGGCACTCCCCCAGGAAGGTGAGCTGCAGGTTGAGACTTGGAATGAGGGCAGCCCCCAACCCAGAGGGTCTTCGCGGGTGCACCTGGAGCACCCAGGTCCCCAACATGCTCACCCAGCTGCACTCTCCACCCGGCCATCCTAATCGGCTTTTGTGCAAACAGCCTCACCAGAGTGAATGAAAATCTCTCCCTCCCCAGAAGACACCTCATGACCTCACTGCCCCAGGGAGCCTGGGAAGACGAGCTTCCATTTGATGAAGGAGGATCGATTCTGTGATCTGCCCTGCTGATGTGAGTTCAGACAGCAGACGTCGGCAGCGGCTGGAGGACGCAGACCTCCCGCAGCAGAGTGGAGAGCAGCCTCTTGCTTCCTGTCCGCTTTTAGAAATCACTTTAAAGGCCTGTGCACCTCTCACTGGGCACCGAGGGCCACAGCAGCTCCCCAGGCCTCTTCGCTCTTTCTGGTGGCCCGCTCACTACAGGAGCCATCAGCCTGTCACCTGAAGTGAATGATGGCACAGTTCTAGGTCTCGGGTTGATGCCCATCCTAGACCCTGCAACTGATGAAAGCAATTTGCCAAGGGAGCTCACCAGGCACTTGGGAGTGGGGTGTGCCTTGCACCCCACACACACGCAGGGGCTCACACGTTTCCACACTGCCTGAGCACACGTAGAGACCCGCGTGAAGCCAGTCCTAAGTCAGAACGCAGGCGCGAAGCTGGCGTACCAGCAGAGGAGGTGCAGCCACGCCTTCCCCCCAGCTGCCTGCCTGGCTCTGCACCCCTCCAGCCTGCACCTCTCTCTTCCCATGGACGTTTTCACCTAGGTCCTTTCCTTTCCTGTAGAGCAGCCACTCTTACTCCCAGGGTGCACATTCCAAGGCCACAGTGGGCAGCATAGAACTCTACCCAGTCACTCCTCCAAGTCCACAGATTCAACAAATGAACCGGAAATAGGGGGACAAAGCGCATCTGTGCTGAACACGTGCAGACTCTTCCTCTCGCTGCCCCCTGAACAAGTCCATGCGGCAGCCTCTCACACGGTGCGGACACTGTAAGGTCCTATAAGTGGCCCAGAGATGGTTTAGAGGAGACGGAAGACGGTGTGTGAATGCACCACCTCTTTACACCAGGAACTGGGGCTCTGCGGGGTCTGCAGGAGATCTGGAACCAACGCACCACGGGTACCACTGCACTTTCCCTGTGGTTTCTTTCCATCCGCACAGACCTCTGATAAAGTTTAATTTATAAATTAGGCAAATCAGAGATTAATAATAACAAATGATAAATAGAACAATTATAGCAATACACTGAAACAAAAGTTGTGTGAATATTCTCTGCTTCCTTCCGTCTCTCTCTCTCTCTCTCTCTCTCTCATGACATCACATTGCACATTTACCTTTTCAATTAAAGGAAGCACTTTACAGCTCTCTTTGGCATATCTGAATTGCCAGCATCCCTACTCTGTGCTTTGAGGTCCTTGTTAAGTAAATAAAGCTCATTCAAACAGCAGCACTGAGATGATGCAGTGGGCTGTCTGATAACCCAGATGGCAGGCGACTAACGGGTAGGCAGTGTATACAGTGTAGAAATGCTGGACTGAGGAAAAGTCACATGCCAGCCGGATGAGCAGGACGGCACAAGATCTCACTGCACTCCTCATAATGGCATGCAACTCAAAGCTTACGGGTTGTTTATGTCTGGATTTTTTCCATTTAATGCATTCAGACTGCAGTTGCCCACAGGCAACTGGAATGGAAGAAAATGAAACCACAGGTAAGGGGGACCACTGGGATCATTTCCACCATTTCTCACCATTAAAGAAAGTGGCAGAGAGGTAGCTGGTGGAGTTTGTCCTGAGCCAACTCCAGTCCAGAGTCCCTTCCTTCTCCCTCCCCCCGATGTCACCCCCCAATGCCCCAGGTTGCAGTTAAGAACGATGGTTTAGAAGAGGCTCCGGGGCTCTTTCTATTATTTAGGCCAGGGCTGGTTCCTGGAGCAGCATTCCAGGCTAGGGCTTCACATCCCAACCCACTTCCATCTAGGAAAGGAAGTTGGGAACTGGTCACCCTTCAGTCTCTGCCACAGTCACCCTGCGGCCCTTTGTCACTGTGGGTGGCTGAAGGGCCTTGATGCATGAGAAGGTTTTGTTCATGGGACCCTGGAGGGGTGGGGACCACTGGCCGCTGAGAGCTGATGTTGACACTCATGGGTCCTAAGAGGTACAGGACGGGAGCTGGTTCCATGGTGACAGACTGCCAAGAGGCGTGTCCACCGTCCTCAGGGATGAGCTGTCCTTGGGCAGCCTCTGAGAGGACACATGCTGGTCCAGCCCAGGCTCCTGTGGACACCACCAGTTCACATCCATGTACCATCAGCTCCAATTCCAGGTGGAAAACCTGGGGTTCAAAGACACTGAGCCGCTTACCCAAGCCCCTGCATTCGTGAGCAACCAAAGCCCAGCCCCTAGGGAGAGGATCAGACTTCTCTGCCCTTTTGCAGCCCCAATGGTTCAGCAGCTCCTCCAGGTGAGTGGGCTCCCTGGGCAATCGTCCGTGGGTCACTGAACCTCTCTGGACCCTTAGCCTGGAAAGTGGTGTAAGCACAGCCTGAATGGGCTGGGAGTACGGCAAGGTGGGAGGGCCACTTCCTTGGCATTTTGCTAAGGCCAGTATAGGACATCCGCTAGCAGTGTCACCAATTTTACCACCTGACAGCTAAGAGAGCAGCAGGGAAGGGACTTGATCTGAGCCACCACAAATTTCAGGTGTGACTCCCCGTAGAAGCTGCCGACTCTCCAACTCTTGGGATGAGGAAGGGTGTTGAAGGTAAGCTGGAAATTGGGGTGCTCTGGTAGGAGGTCACTGTGATCGATGCTGGGAGCAGGGCAAAGAGGAGCGGAGCCACAGGGATGGTATGCTGATCCGGGAAAGCATTTGCTTATAGAAGAATCTGCTCTATGGCCCTGGGCAGATTCCTGAACCTCTCTGAACCTCAGTTCCCACAAGTGTAAAACCACGGTGTTGGCCCCATTGCTGAGACTTCTGCAGCTGTTAAAAGTCTGTGAAGTGTCCCTGGTGCTCCCTGACTCTGTGCCTTGAGACGTGACCCTGGGGGTGTCATGGCTCCCATTCCGGTCTTGAGCAAACGGAGGAGGCTCTGTGAACCGTTTCCCAGGAGGAGGACGGGCCCTCTGTCTCCAGGGTGGCACTCTTCCCTCCTCAGGGGTGGCTGCCCGCCCTACCTCCATGCAGGCACTGGCCTGAGCTGCCTGGAGGGCCCCAGGTCTCCTGAGCTGCTGGGAGGGCAGCCTCCACAGAGCTGTGTCCTCCCCACCGGCCGTGCCAAGCGGCCCTGCCCAGACCGCACGAGGAGCTGGCCATGGCCTGCCAGACCCGCTGAGCCCTGCCCGCCTGTTTCTCATTTAGAGCGAGCCCCGGCTGCAGCCCAGACATTCCAGAGGGGACAGTCAGACGCCAATCCCGCCCAGGGCTTGGGAAACCAGGCTGCAGGCAGCTCCGTGGTCAGAAAGCTCCGGAGTACTTTCCCTCCCTGTCCACATATTAAAGTTGCTTAACTCCTCAAGGAGCACAGGCCGCTCCGAGGGCTCTGGACTCTGCAATCCTGACCCTGATGTTTGGGGCTTGCACAGCCAGACTCCCTGGCTTCCTGGACTCCCCATCCACCCTCTGGGTCTGGATCTTGCTCAGGCTGGCTCCAGCATCCGGCAGGGAGTCAGGACTTCCTGATGGAGGAGGCACTGGAACAGAGCAATCGCCACTGGTGTCCCTGGTAGCTGCAGTGAGGTTCCCCTGCCCCTCCCAGAAGGTGCAGGAGGAGCCACTCGGCTGTCCCTGGAAGAAGCCGCCCTTCGCACAGCCTTGAGGGAGTTAATTATAGATGGCCGCCTAATGACATAAGTAGCGTTCCTGAACTTCACCAAAGTGACGATTTGCCATCCATACAGAGCCGGCTGCCGGTGCTGCTGCCGACTGGGCATCCAGGTGCAAAGCTCCTTTTCCTTCCAGCCCCTCCCTCCACCTCCTCCCAGCACCTGGATTATGCTCGCCTGGCTTGCTAGTCAAAATTAATTCTTCCTCCCGCCACCACGGCCGTTTTCAGCACCCAGAGAGCTTTTTCTTGTTTCTTTTATCACCCCCCACCCCATTGCCAACTTACAAATCCCTGCTAATGGAACCGAGTGTTATAAGAAAAAAATACTTCCAGTGTGGTGGTTCCTCAAAAAATTAAAAATGAATCATCATATGATGCAACAATTCTGCTCCTAGATACAGACTCAGAAAAAGAGATGAAAACAAGTAATCTGTATGTCCACGTTTGTAGCAGGGTTGCAATAGCCAAGAGGTGGAAGCAACCCAAGTGTCTCTCCACATGTCAAAGGACAAACAAAATGTGGTCTGTACACAATGGAATATTACTCAGCCTTAAAAAGGAAGGGAATTCCAACACCTGCTACAACATGGGTAAACCCTGAGAACACTGATACGTGAGATTATCTGGTCACAAAAAGACAAATCAAACATGATTCCACTTAGGTGAGGTTCCTAGAGTAGTCAAACAGAGGGAAAATAGAGAGGTGGTTGCCTGGGCTGCAGAGGGGAACAGGGCGCGTGCAGAGTTTCCATTGGGAAAATGAGAAAGTTCTGGAGACGGCTGGTAGTGACGGTTGCACAACAACATGAAACTACTTGCTGCCTCTGAACTGCACCCTTGAAAATTTACCATTTACAGTGGTTCGATGGTAAATTCCATCTTATGTGTGTTTTTCCACGATAAAAAAATTGGTTTAAAAAAACAACAGTTCCCCAGGTCACCTCCAAACTGCAGACTTTAGGTAAATCTGATGCAGAAGAAATATGCCTCCCACATGTCCTGGGCAGTGTCTGCATGCCAGGGGGCCTCGGACACAGCCCTCATTTGACCTTCACAGGACCCTGTACAGAGGCTGAGGACAGGCACCCTCCAGAAGTAGAGCGGGATGTAAAGATCCCCCTCCCCTGTCCCTGTTGCATGCCACTGGGAAAGGAGCCATTCCATCTCCTCACACCACACACACACACACACAAACACAAGGACAGGAGGCTGGCTGAGGTCCCCTTAATACACTGAGCACCCCAATGAAGAGTGTGCAGGGCTGGGTGGGGGTTCATCTGACCAGCCCTCAGCTGGGCCCAGACCACAGAGGTTGGCCAAGGCTGGCCCTATCCCCAGCATCAAGGCAGGTACATGACTCAGGCATGGCCAATCAGAGCACTGACCTCCCATTACCAGCCGACCAGTCCAGCATGGGAGGTGGACTGTAACCCAAATGGGTGGAGGTTGAGAAAGACTCTACTGCTTTCCCCAAAAGTGAACCATCTGCCAGGCTTGGAGCTGTTGTGTCATCCTCTCCACCTTGCAGCAAATCAAGCCAATGGGAAATCTCAGGGGTGATGGGGAAGGTGGGCTGTGTCTGAGCACCTGGATCCAGCCATGCCTAAGGCTGGTCACCTTCCTGCCCTTAAATTCCACTTTCTCCTCGAGCCATATTTGAGTGGGTTTTCTGTCTGATTTGGAAGTGGGTCCTCACACTCCAGGCCAGCTTTTGCCCAGTGAAGCTTCCTCACCTTGCATTTACCAGGGTAAGGGAGCTGCTGTAACTGGCAGTCTCTGAGTCTCCACAACCCAGCGCTGCCAAGTAGGTACTTCTGGCCCATCCGTGCCCACAGCAAGAAAGGTAGTGAGGGCTGGGCTGGCGCCACATCAGTATCTGGGGACCCTGGTACTGTCCATTGATGACCTATCACCTGCCAGGCCCCCAGGACTCCAAGGTGCTGCTGGGGTCTCTGCATCTACCTGAGGGAAAGCAAGGCCCATGGAGCCCACCCCGATCTCCGTCCTCCACTGTGACCCCCAGCCTGTCCCCCTCACCACTGGACACGATGTGTGACTGCCTCCCACTCACCTGCCCACCCTCCTGGCTCAACCATAGTTTCAGTCGGAGGGCCTGGGAGCCATTGCCCTCCTGAAAGGCCTGGTCAGACCTCTGGCCCTGGGGACAGCAGGGCTGGCACCACCCTACCCACCTGCCCTTGGGAAAGCTTTGTAGGGCAGAGCAGCCAGGGCTGGGTATGGACAAGAGATGACGCCCTTGGTACCTGGAGTGGCCACTCCTGCCTCTGAGTCCTCCTCCTGCCTCTGTCACATCCAGGCAGGACGAGTGGAGACCCGAGGCGACTTTCAGAGCAAGTCCATGACCCAACTCGTCATACACATGGCTCTCCCTGGGTCCTGCAGGGAGGGGAAGGGCTGACCCAGACTCAGGCCCCCCTCTGTCTAGTGCTCTGCCCTGGCCAGCCCCCAGCCTGCATCCTGGAGAGAACCAACCTGAAAGACACCCGCATTTCAGGAGCATCCACTGAGTGCCCAAGATGGGAGGCCTCACCTTCTATGTCACCATCAGCTCATGACTCTGTGAAGTCATGTGGCTGCTCTCTGAGGGCAAGAGGGGACTCAGGGAGGCCACGGAGCAGCCCCCAGGCACAGTGCAGAGCCAGGCCCTGACCACAACCCGCACGGGGCTCAGCAAGCCCGTCACTCACCTCCCCTGCTCTGGATTGGCACTCAGCTCCCACACCCCAGGACACCAGCTCTGGGGAGCATGTGAGTCAGGCTCCTGCGGAGAAGAGCGCAGAACTCCACACAAAGGGGAGGGAAGGAGGACCCAGAAAGAGACTCTAGGAAAGGGGCCCGGAGGAGCAGAGCCGAGAACAAAGAGGGCTAATATTACTAGCTAAAAACCACTGCGCTGCGAACTTTAATTCATCTGCTAAATGTCAAGCGCTGCTGGCTGGAGCCCGGCCTCTACCTCTCCTGTTATTAATACGTACTCAGCGGCTGCAGGAATTAGGAGTCCGTAATGATACCCTTCCCAAAACTCTCGGATGGAAATTTCTGTTTGAAAATTCAGAATTCTATTAAGGTGGCAGCACATTTTATAAAAGACCGGCGTGAGGAGCAGAGGCCCTCCTTGCTGACCCCCAACGGCTGATGTTCCTGAGCCAGGATGGAAGGCCATGGAACATGGCACATGTGGTCAGAGGCAAGGGAACACTTGGGAGGACGTGGCCAGGACCCGAACCTGGACCAATCCTGCTAGCCTCCAAAGCCTCCATAGCCTCCTCCAGCTCTGCCCGCCTCTCCAGAACCCAGCAGCAAGCACCTGGACAGGGACCACCAGTGGGTGGCCCATGCTACGCCCAAGCCCTGACCCTGTCCCCAAACCAGCACACTGAGAGGCAACAGCCGGGCTCAGAAGATGGAGCATGAGAAAGAGTCTGCTCTTGGTTCCAGACGTCTCTCTTCCCCGACACTAGTGGGGGGGGGGTCTCCCTCCCTCACTGTGTTTTTCCCTCTTACCCCTCAGACCATGAGGAAGGTGATGCGATTACATCCACTGCCTTCACTCTGTCTGTGGAGGCCTCCTCCCTGCCTGCTGTTACCGTCACACTGACCGCCGCTAGCCTGCCTGCCTGCAGACCCCAACATCACCATGCAAGCCTGGTTTGGTTGGCAGAAAAACTTTTAGAGACCAGACCTGAACCCTGGACCACCAACTTCAAGCACCTGCACACCTTCTTGACCTTCCCCAGCCCAAGATCCAGGGAATGCTGACTGTGTCACCCCTGCCTGCCGGGCATCTCAGGCACCCAAAGCATTTTACCCTCTCACCAGACCTCAGCCCTCCCTCCCCACAGTGCCAGAGCTCCAGACCCCAGGGCCTGTGCCCACCCTGCCTCCCACAGGCAGCCTTGCTCATCTCTGCTCTTCCCCAGGTTGGCTCTGCAGCCCCAGCACCTGCAGGCCCAGCCCACTCCGCTCTGCGGTCACCTCTGCAATAGAGCTGTCCCCCATCCATCCAGCAGGCTCTTAGAACAGGGACTGTGTCCAACTCATCTCTGTGCTGCAAGCCCCTGGCACACAGTCAGTGCCCAACAGAACTTGCTGAAGAAATGAAATGCAGTGACCCAGACCAACCCTTCCACCCAAGAGGCTCGAGGCCAGCAGGAGTGTGGCGGGTCTGTGACGCTCCATTGTGACGTGGCTGGACACGTTTTCTTGGACTCCAGCCCCCAAAGGCGTCCAGTGAGGGTGGTCAGGAGGGACCTCTCCCGGTGCATTCAGAGGCAGAGGTGAAGTGGTGTTCCCTGTGGCGTGCATGCACCGGACAGACCCTCCCGCTCAGCCCTCCCCGGAGCCTCCTCCAGCCTGCGCCCCAGAGCAGGGCACCGCCTTCAGCAGGAAGGACCCCTGGGAGGAGGTGGTGAGGACCAAGGCAGGATCCCATGTGTTCCCACCGTCCTTGCTGCCACATCACTTCCCAGCCAGCTGCCCTTGAGACTGAGGCTCCAGCAGCTGAGCCAGCTCCACCGTGGGTGGGGTGGAAGCCCATGTGTGGGTGGTGGAAGCCCCTGCAAGGAGGAGTGGAAGCCCCCGCATGGGGGGATGGAAGCCCCTGCATGGAGGGTGGAACTCATGCAGGCTGTTTTGATATACGAGCCTGCAGATCCCTTTCTGTGTTCATGATGGCCTCCCTGAGGTCTGCTTCTTGGGCTAAGCCTCAACAGCCAGAAACGGGCCACCACTAGTTGTGTCACTGCACTGGAGAGGGGAGATGCTCAGAGTCTGTGACCACAAAGCACCGTGGGAGCACAGTGCTGGAGTTGTCATGGAGAATGGCTGATCCTGGGTGGCAGCTGCTAGCAGAGCGTGCAGGCAGAGTGAAGCTGCGCCTCGATTCCCAGGAGAGCCCTGAGGTGTGGCAAGCAGGCCCTTCTCCCACCCAGCAGGGCTATCCATCCCAAATGGCTTTCAGGGACCTGGAAAGATGCCCCCGGGGCCTCCCGGCCGGCCTGGAAGTAACTGGGAGAGGACCACCTAGGAAGGAAAGGAGCGAGTCCAGGACCACCTGGGAATAGGCCACATGAGCCTTCTGGGGCCAATGTGGACACAGGACGACCTCAGGTGGACCAAGCACGCTCCCCTCCACAACCTGAGAAGACAGACCCGGCTGCAGGGTCAGGGCAGACTGAATCCACCCGGTTAGGTTTCTGTCACTTGGAATTAAGTGTGGCCATAAAACCTTCAAGGAGGTCCATGGCACATCCCCAGGAAGTGGCCTGAGATTTGCACAGGAGACAGATCTGCAGGCTCATATATCAAAACGGCCCCCATGAGTTCACCTCTGGAGGGGCCGATAGCCTTGGGGGAAGCACTTCCAGCAGTCGAGGAGAAAGCCAAGGCCAGACTGAAACTAACCAGCAAAACCAATTGGAAACAGCAGGGGAATTTGCTGTGAATGCGTCTCCAGCGCGGCCCAGCCCATCCATAATTACTCATTTCGAAAGTGTCACGATTCTCCTGCCAAAATTATGGCTTCCCTTCACTTGTTAAACCCCTTCCACACCACTCCTTCTCCGCCCTGCAAAAACGGATTTCACTCAAAAAAGAAATTAGAAAAATAATTGCCGTAATAACCATAACCTTGAAAACACTCCTGCCAGAACAGAACGTAGGAGCAGAAGGGAAAGGAGTCCCGGAATAAAGGCAGCTCTCTGGAAATCAGAAACCGAAAGCAGGCGCAAGCCCCACCGCACCCGCTTCCCCTCCAACTCCCTGGAGGTGCACACAGGTGAGCTCCACTCCCGTCCTGAGAAGCAGTGCCAGTGTTGCTCCACCATGCAGGACCACATCACAGGTGCCACCGCCAGAGGGAAAGGCCACCCCGTGTTTACTGATGGGGAAACTGAGGCTCCCTGCAGGCACGAGCTGGGACTGCACGCCTCCACCTCCTGAGAAGTCAGCTGTGATCATGGGCCTCTCCTGGTCCAACGAAATGCGCAGGGAGGGCAAAGCATCATGTCTGGGGGACCCCTGGAAGCCAGGTCCAATGCACGCTCCCTTCCTTTCCTGCAGTCACTGCGAAGGGCCTGGCTGAGGCCATCCTGGGGCACCGTGAGTTTCCAAGCACCTATGACAAACAGATCCCTCCTCCTGAACAGCTCTAGGCACACAGGAGGAGCAAAAGTGAAGATTTTGTTATGTTTCATCCACAAGACACGGAGGCTATGCATCTGTGGCCCAAGCCATGTCACCCGCACACACGCACGCATTTGTGGCACCGTGACTCGCCGCTCTGTTCTCTCATGGGAAGGTTTATAAGGTGAGGATCCATATTTCTTTGGGGCTTACTATGTATGCACCCAGCACTTAGCACATAGTGAGGCTAATGTTGGTTGAATGACTGAATGAACTAGGGTTCATTGGAGAATCAGTTAAAAATAAGCTGATATATGCTGACATTCCTGAACTTGGGGAGACAAGTCAGACCACACTGATTACGGCAGTCCCCACTTTAGGGATGGATGTTCACGGCAGGCGGGCTTTTAATTCTAACCAAAAAGTCTGCCTATGTAAATGGTAGGTGTTTGCCTTTCACGGGTAAGGTAGAGTTCCAGAGTGCTGGGTGCATTGCCCAAGGTCACACAGCAGGCAGGAGCACTCACACTGCAGGGCAGGAGCCCTGGGAAGCCCACAGCCTCTTTACTCACCTGCCCCTGCCCCATGGTGTCAAACAAGTGAAAGTCAAAGTGGGCAAACTCAGATGCCAATCAGTCGTCAGGCTGCCTGAGAGCACGCAGCTCCCAGCGGCCAGGAAGCCACAGAGTGGGCAGATTTGGCCACCACAGCCGCTGCACCAGCTGCCCCCGCCCTTCCCACTGCCTTGGTTTCCCCCACTGGTGGCAGACAGGCGGACCCATTCCAGCTCGAGAGCACTGCAGCTCCTTCGAGCATGCCTCCGGCTGATGCAGGGAAAAGTCTAACCCTTTTAAGAAAATCACTAAAGCCCTAAAATTGTGTGAAAGCCTTTGAGATCCCTCAAAGAAAGGAATCTGCTAAATCCCCTCTATTATTTCCAAAGGATATTTTCTATTATTATTATTTACCAAAGGAATTTCTGGACAGAGTTTAAGTGCCCCAGAGCCTTACAAAATAATCATCTCTTCCACCGACAACAAAAGGACCTGAATATTCTTGGCTCATGACTTTTGCTTTGAAACATGTTCTCTGCTGAACAAAGGATTTTCTTTTTCTGTTCTAATTTCTCTAAGTTTAACTGAAGCAAGTGCGCGTGCACAAACACACACACACACACACACACACACACTTAGCAAACATCCCTCATCATGATTACCAACCTAGAAAACTTTTTAAGTTAGCCAGATGGCCCAAGGACACATTTATAAAATGGATGATTCTCAATTAGGGCATTCGTAATACCGTGCACTATCCTGGGGACAAGTTATTAGGAACGAGACAAAAACAAGACATATCTACTGAGAACTATGGGTCGGGCTCTGGGCCAGGACCTTTGTATGTATTATCTCATTTAAACGCCTGCATGTCTCAGAGGGGCAGATAGGGAAACTGAGACTAAGAGCACACAGCTGGCAGGACTTAGAGCTGGGATTTGAATTTGGGTCTCACCAGTGATGCAGGACACGTTCTCAACCATCCCAGGATCTCCTCTCCTGAGCACTGACTTATTTAGTCCTCATGCTCAGCCTGCAAGGTAAGATTAGAAGCCCATTATAAGAAGACCAAGGATAGGCCAGGAAAGGCACTGGCCCAAAGTCACACAGAGTGAGAAGCAGGGACTGAAGCCAGGGTTTGAACCGTAGTCTGCCAAACCCGAAATCCCTTTGCCTGGCCGCATGTGATTTCCGCGCACATTGAGCATCAAGTTGCGCACTCCCCTTATTTGGGGCCAAATTATGGCGTGACACATTGCTAGTGCCAACTCCCCACATTTTTAAGTGAATGAAAGAACGAGGGGAAAAAAACCTTTAAGGTGTGAGCGAGCGTCTGCCACAAAGGACAGATGAACTCTCCCGAGCTGCGGAAGACATCCGCACCTTCCGCGGCTGCATGGCGATGCCCGCTCCTGCGCAGGACCTGGGCCCAGCAGGAAGTCCACTGCAGGAAGTCCACTGCAGGCAGTCCACTGCAGGCAGTCCACTGCAGGCAGCTGTTCGCAAACGTTAATAACACGGCCTGTAAAAACGTGTGGCGAGTCGCAGCTTGGCACCAGCTGCCGCAGACTGGAAGAGGAGCTAGCGTTTGCAAAATATGGTTCAAATAAGCCAGCAACCCCTCCACTTTTTTTTTTCTTCTTCTTTAGTTTTAAAAGTGTGAAAAATGTAGAAGTCCTGTGGTTTCACACTGGTCTTTTTATGGTTTGAAAGACTCCAAAACTGAGCTGATGAGAACAATGCGTCTGCACGATGCCAGCCATTGTGTGGGCATCTGCAAGGGAGCCTGCCACCTGGTGCTGGGACTTTGGGGTCCTGGGTGTTCTTCTTCGTTGGCTTAGAGAAAAGGTTGTGTTCTCAAACAAAAGGGACATCTTGACTCAACTGTTTGTGTTTTGACCTCTGTACCCAAACCCCAGATCTGTTCGCAAGAGTGACGGGGAGCTAGCTGCACATGAGAGAGTGTGTCTGGAGCGTGGACACCCTGAGGAACACTGGAGCCCAGCTCTGCCTCTTCTGGGGCGTCTGGCTTCTCAGCTTCTCATTCTCACCTCTCCACCATCGGCAAAGGAATTCCTCCGAAATGAAGGGGATAACACACACCAAGTAGAATATCAATTCGCCCGCTGCTGAAGAGAAGAAGCTACTATGTGCTGGTCAGTGCTGGGCAATCGTGGTGGAAAAGGAAGGCCAGGCTCCAAGCTGATGGCACTGTATCCAGGTGCAGGGCACAGAGCATGAGCGAGTCAAGACAAGGGTCTGCAGAGCACCCGGGGTGATGGCAGAGAAAGTGATGGGCAGAGGTTGTGCCAACTTAGGAACGTAGTGGGAGGTCTCCTGCAGGAAGTGCATTGGAACTGGACTGAACTATGGGAAAGTGGCCGGGAAGATTAGCTGGGGGAAAAGCTCTCCAGACAGCAAGCACAAAGGCCGTGGCATGGAGTGAGGAAGCCAGGCCAGAGACTGAGTGCCACAAGGTGAAAGGAGGGAGGCCACAGAGGAAGGCAGGGACCAGAGCAGCCAAGGCCTGGAAGGTCATGATAAGATTGCACTGAGCTTGCCAGGCATGGTGATGCGTGCCTGTAATCTTAGCAGTTTGGGAGGCTGAGGCAGGATTGCAGGTTCAAAGCCAGCCTCAGCAACTTAGGCCCTAAGCAGCATAGCAAGACCCTGTCTCAAAATAAAAGCTAAAAAGGGCTCAGGATGTGGCTCAGTGGTTAAGCATCCCTGGGTTCAATCCCTGTACCAAAAAAAAAACCTTATGCTGAGCTTTGTTCTGGGATCATCAGGGAATCGCTACTGGGTTGTTTAATTTTTGTGTGTTTCTTGCTGTTGCTGTTTCTGCAGGAATTGAACTCAGGGCCTCCTGCGTGCTAGGCAGGTGTTTTACCACTGAGCTTCACACTCTGCCTTTTTTTTTTTTTTTTTGAGACAGGATCTCACTAAATTTCCCACACTATACTTGATCTTGCCACCCTCCTGCCTCAGCCTCCCAAGCAGTTGAGATCACCGGCGTGCACCACCACACCCAGCACAGGACGATCTTCAGCTGTGGAATCACGGGATCTGTGTTCTGACTGTGTTTTCTAGATGGGGAAAAGATGGTAAGGCAGGTAGGAAAACAGGAGACACAGGAGGGGTTTTCCATCTAGGCAAAGACGACATTTCTCTACACTGCTCACCATGGTAGCAGTGTAGAGAAATGTATGGCTTTGGGGAGAGAGCTCAGAGGTAGGGCCACGGACTGGATGGCGTTTGGAGAAGACAGGAGAGCCCAGGGCACAGACCCTTCAGATCTAGGGTGAAGGGGATGGGAAGAAACTGGGAGATAGCATGGCCCAGAAGCACTGCCAGCTGAGCCAAATTAGCAAGAGGATAAAGAACTGCCCGTAGGGTTCAGCTGGACAGAGGTCACATCGGTGACCTAGATACATGACATTTCTATGCAGGAGATGAGAGAGCAGGAATAGCAGATGTAGGCAGCTCTCCCACGAACTTCAGTAGGTAGAAGATATTTTTAAAACTCCTGAGTTAGGAAAGAAAATTGAACACCTCACACCTTCTGATACCAGAGAACTTTTAACGATTACAAAATGGTCTTACATCCATTGTTTTAGCTCTGATGACTTAAGTATCTTCCACCATGATAATGAAAACACCCATACATAATAACTGGTCCTCAGATGTCTAGTCAATACGGTGGGCCAGGCTGATACAGAAAAACTGTCCTTTCTACCCACCCCTAGTCCATACAAACACAAATGTCAGATCAGTGTAAGAATCAACTATTGAAAAATAAAGCCAAGCTCAAGAGCAAGTGAAGGGAAAGTCTCTAGGAGCACAATATGAACATAAAACTCCAAACAGAGTGGCTGATAAAAGTTGAATGCAAAAAAAAAAAAAAAAGAAAGAAAAAAGAAAAAGAAA
This sequence comes from Aplodontia rufa, assembly GCA_004027875.1. Classification (NCBI taxonomy): domain Eukaryota; kingdom Metazoa; phylum Chordata; class Mammalia; order Rodentia; family Aplodontiidae; genus Aplodontia; species Aplodontia rufa. Next base: position 55,414 of record PVKS010002460.1, read on the forward strand.
AACTCCCAGAACATCAAGGCTTGATTCTAGCAAGTAGAGACCACAAGACAGAATGAGATTTCAGGCTTCCGTGAGGCAGAGATAAGTCTCCCAGATGAAGCCAGGCGTCATAAAGAGTGACCCGCTCATGAAATCCCAAGCTGAAAGATTTGCGGCAATTTGGGACAAACATTTTAAAAACACATGAGATCCTAGCAGAGGTAAATGCGAAGCTGCTCAGAGAAGACACTTGGAAAACTCAGGACGATGTGCCCCGGAAAGCCACCCCTATTGGAGATGAGCCTCACAATAGAAAACTTCAGTTCGCATGCATGAGAAAACCGCTCTGACGCACAGCACAACCAAAATCGCTAGAAAATGAGAGAACTGCACCTTATGAACTGGAAATTAAGGGAACACTTGAAAGACACTTAGAAAAGTTATTTAAAATCTTCAAAGAGTGACAGAAAGAATTCCAAACCAAAAAAATAATGCATGCATGAGCAAAACAGTGTGTGAAAGGAAAGGCACACCGAAAAGAACTAAATGGAGAGTCTAGAAGTGAATAGTATAATGATTAAAATAGAAAATTTCAAAAGGCCATTTAAACAGAAGAAGAGATCCCCAGAAGCAAAAATATTGAACTCTAAAATAAACATTGAGAGATCACACTGAGTATTAAAAAGAGAGAGAAACAGAGAAATGGAAAAAAAATGAAAGTAATCTAAGATCTGCATGATAAAAAGAGAAGCTCCCATAATTAAGTTGAATTATTTTGTAGGTCAACAATGGTTGACTCTTGGGAATTTCATACAGTTGAATCCACTATGTCTGATATGAGTTGCAGAGAGAAAAACGAGAAAGAATGTAGGTGAGAGAGTGATTTGAAGAGTTGAGAGCTGAGTTTTTCAGAACTGAAAAAATAAGTCATATGGACTCAAAGCAATGTGAAGTATAGTGAAACTATCAGGCATTAAGGACAGAGAAGAGTTTAAAAATCACCAGAGAGGGCTGGAGCGGTGGCTCAGCGGTTTCGGTGCTTGCCTGTCAAGCACGAGGACCGGGTTCAAACCCCAGCACCACATACACAACTAAGTGTTGGAGCAACTAAGGCCATGTGAAAAACTAAATAAAGTTGTTTCTCTCTTTCTCTGTCTCTCTCACTGTCCCTCTCTCTTTAAAAAAAAAAAATCACCAGAGAGAAAAGACAGGAAGGATTAAGTAATGGCCAACCTCTCCTATCAGCACCCTTCAAGTCTGAGACAAGAGCAGAGCCTGTTGAAGCTTCCAGAAGGTACAACTGAGCTGCTGTTCCAAAGTGACGACCATAACATTTGTCCTCAGACACACAAAGAATCCATCACATGCAGACTCTCAATAAATAAAAGTACTGTATCACAAAGGAAATCAAAGTCAGAAAAAGGTCCTCACCATCACTAGACAACAGGGAAATGCAAATCAAAACAATCAAGAGACATCACCTCCCCCATCATCAAAAAGACAGACAATAACAAGTATTGGTGAACCTGTAGAGAGAAGAGAATCTTGTTGGTGGGCCTGGAAATGGGTACAGCCACTATGGAAAACATTACAGAATTTCCTCAAAAAATTGCAAAATAGAACTGTCTAGGACCCAGCAATTCCACTTCTGGGTATGTATATCTACAGTAAATGAAATTGATATCTCAAAGAAATACCCACACCTGCGTTCCCTGTAGCATTATTCACAATCATCAAGAAGTAGAAGCATCCCAAGAATTTATTGACAGATGAATGGTAAAGATCACGTGATGGATGTACAAAGGACACATTAAGCCATAAAAGAAGGAAATCCTGCCACTTGCAGCATAGATGAAACTGAAAGACATCAGGCTGAGTAAAACAGAGGAGGTACAGAAAAACAGATTCTTGGCAATCTCACTTATATTTATAATCTAAAAAGGCCAAACTCGGAGAAGCAGAGAATAGCAAAGAAAATGGGGAGATGTTGATCAAAGGGTACAAAATTGAAGTCACAATGTGAACGAGTTCTGAGGATCTCAGCTATCCCTCTTCTGGGTATTTTCTCAGAGTAGTTAGAATCTGCACATTACAGCGACACACCAAAATCTATGTTCATAGCAGCTCAATTTACAACAGCTAAATTATAGAACCAACCCAGATGCCCCTCATTGGATGAATGGATCCAAAAACTGTGTGTGTGTACACACACACACACACACACACACACCATGGAGTTCTACTCAGTAATTAGAAACAATGATATTGCGGCCATTGAAGGTAAATGAATGACAATGGAAGAAATCATGCTGAGCAAAGTTAGCCAAACCCAGAGGGTCAAGGTTTGAATGTTTTCAATCTTTTGTGCAGGCTGGAACTAAACCCAGGCCCATGAAAGGTGGTCAACCTCATGCATCAGACTCAGCAGAGGCAAAGCAACACAAAACCTAGGGCAACCATAGATATGTGGGGGGAGAAAGAGAGGGGTGGAGGAGGGGAGAGGAAGAGAGAATAGGGAGGGATCTAGGGAGACAATCAACAATGTAGCATACTCTTTATCCCCCTGAGAATCCAAATAATATTTATGCAATTGTTTAATTCTGGAAAATTTAATTCTGGAAAATCATTTAATTCTAAGCATTTATATTGTTTGTAGGAACAAAATACAGAAGATTCAAGAGCCTGGGGTGTGGGAGATGTGGGGTTAATTCTGGTTTAAGAATATATGCACATTAAACTGTTATTTTATATGCCTTTATGATTGTACAATAACTCAACTCCTTAATAAAAAATTAAAGAAAGAAAAGAGGTTGGGAATTAATTAAAGAAAGAAAGAAAGAGAAAGAAGAAAGAAAGAAAGAAAGAAAGAAAGAAAGATCTGAGGATCTGATGCACAGCATGGGTAGTGATGAACGTGTTGATTAATTTGAACATAGCAATGTAAATGTATAGCAAATCATCATGTTGCAAACCTTGAATACTAACAATCTTTGCCAGTTAAACATGTTAAAATTTGGGGCTGGAGTGGTGGCTCGGTTTCGGCGCTTGCCTTGCATGTGCGAGCACGTGAGTTTGAACCCCAGCACCACATACACAACAAGGTGTCAGAGGAATGAAAGTCACATGGAAAAACTAAATAAAAATTACTTCTCTCTTCTCCCCCTCTCACTGTCCCCTCTTTCTTAAAAAAAGATAAAAATTTAAAAAAAATTTTAAAAACATGTTAAAATTTTAAAAATGAAACAATCAAACAGAAGTGCAGGACTAAAGAATGTGCATCTATAACAGATAAATATGTCAGAAGGCTAAGTGAATATTGGCTCCAAGAAATAAGAATGGCTGATGGGCTAAAATGAGGAAGAACTGAAATATTAATATGTTTTAAAGAGTGGGGAATCCAGAATTAAAGATCTCTGGGATAAATTGTTGGGGAAGAATGCAGGAGAGCTTCCAATTTTACTGAACATTCACCTTAAAATTTTAAGGACAACTGCTCTTTTACACTGATGTAGGATATATTACTTCAAAACCAGTAGTTATAACCCTAGAGACAAAGATTGACAAACTTTATATTATCTATAGAGAGCCAGAGAGTAAGTGCTTTCAGATTGGGAAGCCATGCAGTCTGTCAGAACTCAACCGTTACAGTGCACATGCAGCCGGAGACAGTATGTAAATAAGTGAGCACGTCTATGCTCCAACGAAGCATTATTCACAAAAATTGGTAGCTGTCTGGATGTGGCCTACAGGCTAGTTTGCCACCTCATACAACAGAAGACGAGTAAAATGATTTTTAGAGTAGCAATAAAGAAAGGCACATACCCGGCCCTCCATATCCATGGTTTCTGCATCCACAGATTTAACCAAGGTGGAATTAAAATTATTTGGGAAAAAATTTTGTCTGTACTGAATACGTTCTCACTTTTTTTCTTGTCATATTCCCTAAACAATATGGTACAACAACTATTAATACAACATTTATATTGTATTAGGTATAATCTGGAGATGACAAAGTATGCAGGAAAATGTGCATGAAGTTATATGCAAATACTAGACTATTTTGTATTAGGGACTTTTAGCATCACCAGAGTTTGACATCCATGGTGCTCCTAGAATCAATCGCCTATGGATACTAAGGAATTACATGAAAAAAATTAAGCAAAAAAATAATTCCTAGGAATCACAATAAATGTAAATGGATCAAACTCATCTATTAGAATGTCCAAGGTGCAGAATAATACAGTATGATGTCATGCATATACTGGCATGAAGTACATGAACATGGCCATGTATTGTTAGTAGATATATTCACTCTTAGTTAAAGCACAGAAGAAGACACATCCAACTCCAGGCATAGGCAGGAAGTGAGAAAAATGGATTCAGAGAGAAATCCAAATGGAACATTAACATAACTGTCAAAACAAAAACCCAAGGGGCTGGAGCAGTGGCTCAGCAGTTACAGTGCTTGCCTGGCATGCGTGAGTGCATGAGTTCAAACCCCAGCACCATGTACCCAACAAAGTGTCAGAGGAATGAAAGTCATGTGAAAAACTAAATAAAGATTGCTTCTCTCTTTCTCACTCTGCCACTGTCCCCTCTCTCTTAAAAAAAAAGAAAAGAAAAGAAAAGCCAAAACCATTTGGGCAAAACATTAATATTAGTTTATTCTGAGCCGTAAATATGTGGTCTTCAAACATTCTCCATATTTTTCTTAAGTTTGGTACCAATTTTTTAATTGAGGCATCATAATTATACATAATCGTGGGATTCATTTTTACATATATGTACATGTATACAACACAGCAACAAAATTGGGTCAATTTTATTACACAGTACTTTCCCTTCCTTCCCCTCCTCCCTTTCCCTAGCCCCTTCCTCCACACCAGCGGTGTCCCCTCTATTTTCGTGAGATAACCCCCATCTTTTTTCTCTTTTGTTCTCTCTGATTTCTATTTATGAGAAAAAACATGACCCTTGACTTTCTGAGTCTGACTTATTTCACTTAATATAATGTTCTCAATTTTTATTCATTACCCTAAAACTGACATAATTTCACTCTTTTTATGGGTGAATAAAACTCCATTGTGTGCATATACCACATTTTCTTTAGCCATTCATCCATTGACAGACACCTAGGCTGGTTCCTTAACTTGGCTATTGTGAATTGTGCTTCTTGGTGCGTATGTATCACTATGTTCCTGAGTTTAATTCTTTAGAACAAATACCAAGGGGTGGTATAGCTGGTCATATGGTGGTTACATTCCTAGTCTTTTGCGGAATCTCCATTCTTATTTCCACAGTGAATGTGCTACGCTGTAGAACTATTCCTTTCCCCCCGCACCCTCTCTAGCATTTATTATTTGAATTCATATTGGCTGCCATTCTAACGAGCTGGTTGAACTATCTCACACACAGTTTTGATTTGCATTTCCCTGACTGCAAAAGATGTTAAATGTTTTTTCTCATATGTATTGGCCAGGCCATTTGTATTTTTTATTTTGAGAAGTGTCTTTTTATTTTCCCATTTATGTATTGGGTTATTTGGGTTTGGAGTATGAAGTTTTTACAGATCTTTATATATTCTGGATATTAATCCTCTGTCAGAAGAGCAACTGACAAAGACGTCTTCCTCTTCTGTGGGTTCTCTCCTCATGTTCTTGTTTCTCTTGCTGTGCAGAATTTCTACATTTGATGTCATGCTGATTATTAATTCCTAGTGTTGTTTCCTCCGTTTTAGAAGTTTTATTTAGGAACTTACTGCCAGCACCCATTTGTTGTAGTGTTGGGCCTACATTTTCTTCTAGCAGGAACAGGGATTTTTGGCCTAATTCCTAGGTCGTTGATCCACTTGGAGTTGACTTTTGTGCAGGGTGAGAGTTTCATTCTTCTATGTATGGATATCCATTTTTCTCAACACCACTTATTGAAAAGATTGTCTTTTCTCCAATCTATATTTTGGAGCCTCTGTCAAAAATGAGATGGCTCCAAGGAGCTAGGAATTAAACCAGCTACCTTGCAACTGATGGAAGATAAATTAGGTCCAACACTTCAGCATTTGGGAGTAGGCAAAGACTTTCTCAACATGTCTCCTAAAGTGAAGGAAGTAAAGCCAAAAATCAGTGAATGGGATGCCATGAAGCTAAAAAGCTTTTGCACTGCCAAGGAAACAATCAAAAGAGTCAAGAGGTTTCCTACGGAAATGGAAAGAATCATGGGCTATGATTCCTCTGACAGGGGCCTCATATCCAGAATCTACAAAAACCTCAGCTACAAAAACACAAACAACCCAATCAATAAATGGGCCAAAGAGCTAAATAGAAACTTCTCAACAGAGGACATTGATCAAGCCAATGAATACATGAGAAAGTGCTCTAAATCACTAGTAATCAGAGAAATGCAAATGAAAACTACATTAAGATATCACCTCACGCCAGTCAGAATGGCAAAAATAAACAATAATAGATGCTGGAGGGGCTGTGGAGAGATATGTACACTAACACACTGTTGGTGGAGCTGCAGACTGGTACAGCCCCTCTGGAAAGCAGTGTGGAGAATCCTCAAAAAACTAGGAATGAGCCCACCGTATGATCCTGCTATTCCTCTCCTGGGTATTTTTCCAGGGGATTTGGTATCAGCACATTACAGTGACATGGGAATATCTACGTTCATAGCAGGTCAATTTACAATAGCTAAATCATGGAAAAAACCCAGATGTCCCTCACTGGATGAATGGATCCAAAAACTGTGGTACATATATACCATGGAGTTCTACTCAGCAATTAGAAACAATGATATTGCAGCCTTTGAAGGTAAATGGATGACTATGGAAGAAATTATGCTGAGTGAAATCAGCATAACCCAGAGATCCAAGGGTCAAATGTCTTCACTCATCTGTGGAGGCTGGAACTAGATCCTGGTCATTGAGAAAGGTGGTCTATTATCATGTTTTAAAACCAGATAACGTGTAATGTTACACAACCTAATACTTTTTTAGAGATGCTATGGGAAGGGGAAGGGACAGATAAGGGTGGGAAACTGGGGGGGGCACTCTTGGAGGTAAATCTAATCTTCAGAATCTATATACATTATATATTATTTTGTTAAAAATCTGTATGACTGTTCAACAAATAAATTTCTCAATAAAAAAATGAGATGGGTGTTCTGTGTGGGATTGTCTCTGTGTCTTCTGTTCTGTTTCCTTGGTCTGTGTGTCTGTTTTCATGCTGGTACCATGCAGTTTTTGTTACCATAGCTCTGTAGGATAATTTGGAGTCAGGTATTGTGATGTGTCTGGCTTTGCTTTCATTTTTTCTTTTTTTTTACTTAGAATTACTTTGGCTATTCTGGGTCTTTTAACTCTTCCAAAAGAATTTCAGTATTTTTTTCTAGCTCTGTGAAGACTATCATAAGTATTTTGATGGGGATTGCATTGAATCTATTGATCAAAAGCAATTTCTTTTAAGCACTTGCCTCTCATTTGGATTTTAAAAATCATTTAGGGAATAGTTCTATAAACTCCACTCTTAAACATGAGAAACAAAGTTCTAGAAAGGCAAGAGCTTTGGGAAAATGGGACCATAATTTTTTTACTCAGTTAAATATGCTCTAGATATGCTAAGACAATTGTAGAAATTTAGCAAACACATCCTCTCTCCAGAATCTGTGGGGCACCTGCCTTTTCCCAAACTCTCCTTCTCTTTTGGCCCATTGTTCTGCCCCAATCATCCTCTGCTCTCTGGACATTTAGTGTTCAAAGAAAGTTTAAATCACACCAGAACTGCTGAATGTCAGGCGTGGGTCTGAGGATATACAAACAAATGAGACATAGGAGCTGGAGCCATTGCCCAGCGGTAGAGCGCTTGCCCGGCAAGCACAAGGACCTGGGTTTGATCCCCAGCACCACATACACAGCTAAGTGTCAGAAAAATAAAAACCAGATGATAAATAAAATTTGACTCCATCTATCTCTTTCTCCCTTCCTCTCTTTCTCTCTCTCCCTCTCTGTCTCTCTCCTGTCCTCTCCTCCCCACCCGCTTTTTAAAAATCTTCAAAAGAAACAAGACATCATTTTCTCCATGTGGTTTAGTGTCCAATTCTTCATTTTCTGCCTGTCGAGCTTTGACTTCCTGAGCATTCTCATCTGTAAAGTGGGAATCGCCATTCCTATCCTGAATGTTTCCAAGGATTTGTGTAACAATAAAATGAAATTCATCTAGTTCACATGGAAAAAGTCCAAACTTCTGAGCATGCTACTCAGAGATGCCTTTTTTTTTTAAGAAAGAGAGACAGTGAGAGAGAAAGAGAGAAACAATTTTTATTTAGTTTTTCATGTGGCTTTCGTTGCTCCGAGACTTCGTTGTGTACCTGGTGCTGGGGTTTGGACCTGCATACTCACGCATGCCGTACAAGCACCATAACCACTGAGCCACCCCTGCAGCCCCTCAGAGCTGCCTTAATCTCACTTCCTGCCTTTGCCTCTATCTCCTCTCCCCCTCTGTCCCTCTCAGTTCCACCAGAGAGGAACTAGGTGCACAGATGCCGCATTTGGGGATGGAAAACCATGGGATTTGAAGTCAAGAGAAGTCTTGGATCTTGCTAGCCATATTAACTCAGATTATTTAATTTCCAAATTTCACTTTCCTTGTGTATCCAATGAATAAAATCAAATAAAAATAAATTCACCTGTCTTACAGTGTTGCCAAGAGAATTAAATTAAATGACCTGCAAAGCTCCTCATACAGCCTGTGACACACAGTAGGTATTTAAACAGTGTTTGTCCCTATTCTCTGCACTGGCTTCATCTGGAGGTGCTGTGGATGTTTCCTTGAAGCTATTCGCCAAGTCAACGGGGCCTCGAAGGCTCTGATCATACAGGGAGACTCCATCAAAAGGAACACAGCGTGGGGCTGGAACCGGGGCTCAGCAATTGGAGCACCTGCTTTACATGCAAAAGGACTCGGGTTCAAACCCCCAGCACCACGTACACAGCGGAGTGTCAGGGCACCAAAGGCCACATGAAAAACTATATGAGGATTGGTTCACTCTCTCTCTCTCTCTCTCTCTCCTCTCTCTCTCTCTCTCTCTCACTGTCCCTCTCTCTTTAAAAAAATAAAAAATAAAAAAAAATTAAATAAATAAATAAAAAAGAAGGAACGCAGCCTGCTGTCTGGCACACACCCGGCTCTCCTCGAGCAGCCTAGGAGCGTCCTCTCCAGGTCGCTGGTCCCCGGTTGCTATAGGACAGGTTGGACAAGAAAACCTCTAAGAGCCCCATCAGCTCTGACACCTAGGGTCACCCACCTACTTCCTCTGGGACCCAAGAAAGCAGAGCCACTCGAAGCCTGTGCTATGCAAACATGGTCAAAAACATGGCATCATTCCGATTGCTCAAAGTGGGACATCGGGTTCTCTATAAACCAAAGGACTTATTTACAGAAGCCTGGGAAGGAGACCTGATGCTCCCAGGTGGCTGCTGCCATCCTGATCCCTTTCAATATCCTAAGAGCTTGCGTCCCTCCCACCGGGGCTCGTTTGCACATACACTGTCCCCTGATGCCTGCTTTCCCTAGCACTTCACCCAGAGAACACCTCCTCTACTCTTCCACCAGCTCCCAGTTCGATATTTGCTCGAACTACTTAAATTCTCTGATTATATATTTTCATGACAGCATGGATTTTCCTGTATCAGTCACATATTACCATGATAATGCTATGTAACAAAACCACCCCAGAACTTAACTCAACAGCCATGTGGTATTACTATTTGTCTGTGAGATAGCTGGACAGTTCTGCCAACCTGGGACCAGGCTCAGCTGATCTCAGCTGGACTGGTTTTGTGTCCAGAGTCAGCCTGTGAGTCTGTTGGGGGCTGACTGGCAAATGATGGCTCAGCTGGTGTGACTCTGCTGTGCCCCACATGATCTCTTGTGCAGCACGCTCATCCAGACACACCCTCATGGTGGTCACAGCAACATGCAAGGGCCCCTGAGGCCAAGACCCAAGACTGGCACAGCATCACTTCCTCTGCTCTCTGTTGGCCAAAGCAAGTCAGACCATCCCCTACTCAAAGGGGTGACATAGCATTGTCTCTTGACGAGGGAACTGCAAAGGACGTGGGTGCAGGGGATGGCGGGCAACTGGATCCACCTTCACTATCCATGAGCCACACTTCTATTAAACAAACACACCAGAGTTGCTCCTGCCTCGTCGTGTAAATGTGCTCTCACCTCCTCACAATGAGGCCCAGGAAGCCCTGTTTCCCCTCTCCGCTCTCCTCCGTTTTCATCCACTCATTCACCACTGACATTTAAGGAAGTGAGTGCTAAGCTGTATTTTTTCAACATCAGTCCCTCCTTAACCTGCTAAGAGTCAGGGTATGCAACTCTCCGAGATTTAGAAATTAAGTTTCAGGAACATGGCGTAGGAGTCCTTGGTGAGCAGTACACTGCTAGCCCTAATTTTCCCTTGGAGAACATTGCAGGGTTCACTTTTCTGGGACCTTGAAGTTAGGTGTCATGTGTAACTTGATGTGCCAATGATACACCACCTGGTGGAATCTTAAAGAACCAGAGTGCAATTCGCCCTGTTATGGGACTGTGTGACATTCCAGACCATGGCTCTTCTGGTGGTCTGAGCCCCAGTACAGAGCTGAGCCCCTGGCTGGTGCTGGCTAGATGTGTCATGTAAGAAGTAAGCCCATGCTATATGATGCCATTGAGGTGAGGACTTATTTATTACTGCAGCATGACCTAACCTCTTCTGACTGATGCACATGTCACAGCCGTCCACAGACCCCTAAAACCTCCAGCTCTGTCCCCAGTTTATAATGTGAACAGCCCTGTGTTTGTTTGAGGGTCAGCCCTCTGAGCCCTGGGGTACTCCCTGCCTGGCCACATGCTGACTAAGAGGATGGGAAAAGGGCTGTGGGGACTTGGAGGGAAGTCAAGCTGGATCCTAGGTCTCTCAGATGCAGGCTGTAGCCTGAGCCCTCATAGCAGCTGGTTGTGACTGGTACACTCAGCTAGCCATTTGGCTTGAAAAATAAATCAACAGCTTTCATTGCCAGAAAAGCCACAGCTGCCAACCCCCCTTTGAGGTTTGAGGGCTGCTCATGTTTGATGTATCCAGTCATTGGGAACCAAAGTGTTTGCCTTTCCCGAAGCAGGACTCTCAGGAGGCCATCAGGGAAAGCCAGGGTGCAGTGAGCTGCCACCAGGCCCCTGCTTCCCCAGCAGAACTTCCAGAAGTCCCAGCCTCCCGTCAGACCCTGTGCCAACTCCAACGTGCTATCTGCCCTCGCCTGCTCCCAGCACCCTTGCACCCGGGATGGGTGGGTAGGGCGAGGATGCTGGGATATGTAGCAAGGTCCAAGGTCTTTCCCCTGCCTGCGCACTTCCCTCTTGGAGACTTGGTTTCCCTAGCTACAAAGTGAGGATGGCAGCAAGGAACCCCTCCTGCTGCAGCAGGGGACTCAGCTGAGCCTGCCAACTGGTGGTTTTAGTGCCTGCATGTCACAGCACTCCAGGTTCCACCAGGAGCTAGGACCAGGCACAGCTGTCCCATGCACCACGCCATTTAGTTGTTGAGCGGCACTGGTGGGTATTTATTATTCCTGTTTTGTAAACACTGAGGTCTGGAGAGATCAGCCATGAGCACACGGCTAGATCCCGGATACACCCGAGCACTAGACTGTGTGGGAGCCTCAGGGATGTTAGATCATAAGGAAGAAGCAATGGACCCTATTGCTCGTGACCTCGACTTTTCTTTTCAGCAAGGATCATCTCAGTGGCCTGGGCCTCTTACCTGGGAAGTCTTAAAACCTTCCATCCCCAAGCACATCAGAAGCGTGGGCCCCGAGCACGAGACCCCAAATCCAACACGCCCAGGCCTGTCAAGAAAGAAACATGAAAACGCATTAAGCAGGATGGGAATGGATTTTTATGATTCCACCAAATGTCTGATAGTGGGAACATCGCCCACGACAAGTATGTATCAGTGTCAACAGAGGCAGAAAGAGCGTTTCAGGACACCATGTGCTCGGGGCCTGGCGATGTCAGCTTCGGGGGTGGATTACAAAATGGCCCAGAGGGCCTCTCCGGGGAGGCAGACGACACCCACTGGAAAGCTGCTGCGAGTGGTCACACACAATCACACCCCACTCCCCTTCCCTCTCATCACCACTCCTGTCAGCTCCGCTCCCTCCCCTGAAATGCACAGGAACCCAGGGGAAGCAGGAGAGATGACCAGGGTCGCACAGGTAGTGAGCGGGGGCACCAGGTCTTGACTCAGGTGAGTCTGGCTCCAACACTGCCCACCTCTGACTGTGCCCAGGAGGCTTAGGCTGAGTGCAGACAACACGCAGAGAGATTCCAGGATGGTGGAGCTCAGATGAGCCCATTCCAGCAGGGCTCCATGGAGCTGGGGCCACTCTGCCATGCATGTGCTGGGTAACCTGGGGACAGACACTCACCTTGGCAATCCCCAGTCCCCACCTCCGCCAGGGAGCCCAGCAACTCCCCTGGCAAGGTCGAGTGGAGCCAGGGGGTGAGGTGCCCTACAGCCAAGAGAGACTCTGCGACCCCCCCACCCAACACCAGGAGCCAGGCTCAGCCCTCCACGAGCACCGAATTATCCCATGCTCTATGGTGCCGATTCTTATTCTCACCCACACAATGGCAAAACGGTTTCTGGAAGATCTCCAAGAAAGCAGAGCCACCTCCTAAGGACAAACTATGTCCTTCAAATGGTTATTCCCAGAGGCTGAGGCCCTTCATTACTTGATTGTTAAAATGTCCATATATATCTTCCCAGCTCCCAAGCAATTCAGTGTCTACTCTCACACACGCACTTGCAGGGACACCCAAGAAAATCTGTTGTGCCAATCAGAGTAAGGACTTGGAAGGAGAGATGTCACTTCTTGATCCCCAGGGTTTGAATGGGTCCTGCCACACAGTGGGTGTTCAACAAGTATTTCTTGAATGGCCTGATGTAACTAACGAATAATGGTAGCAATGGGCATTTGCATAAAACACTCGTTTACAAGGCACACCTCCAGCTGCTGTCTTATTGGATCTTGATGACAGGAGTTGACATGGCCACCATCTTGCAGATGAGGAAATGGAAGATCCAGAGGGAAGAGCAGGAAACCCATCACCTCTGCCTATGGGGATCCACTTCACCCACTGAGGCCCAGGTTGCTTGCCCGTTCCTCTGCAGAGCCTTCCCAGTCTTCCCCATAGCTGATCTTTCCCACCCCCAACCCTCAGAGTCCTTTGCCAAAACGGTTCTCCTTCCACACTCTGGCTGCTGTTAGAACAGATTATGCCCACACCCATCTGCTCTCTAAGGGCCATAGCTGCACAGCGCCCAACACACAGTAGGTCCTCAGCCAGTGTGTGCTGACTGAAATACACCCTCAAGAGGCCGCTTGTAGCTAACATGTCAGAGGTGGAAAGGGCTTTAAAGATTATCTGTCGTTCCTCACTTAGTAAAGTCTTACTCAGTGAGCTGCAAACACGTCCCCTGAGTTCTAACTCAGGGCCCTTCCCAATGACCAGCCCCAACCAACACCTGGATTGACTCTCCTGGGACATCCCCAGTAGACAGCAATGGTGGCCCCTCGCTCAGGTGATCAATTAGTAGTGTCTGAGCCTGGCAGAGGATGGGAGTGGTGGGGCTGGCAGCTCACCCTGCCTTAGATCCTACAAAGCACTAAACACGTTAGTTGGATTTACTGTGTGCTTGTTGATAGATTCTGCAACCGGGATGATTTGAAAGTGACCTGTTGTCAAGGTTTCCTACCCTGCTTTCTACCTTTATTTGTCTCGTCGATCCAGCTGGGTGCTCCTGTAGGGCAGAACCTGAATCAAAGTCATTTAAGTTTGTTTCCAGACTCCCACCAGCTACACACAAGGTTCTTGGTGTTGGGAGGCATTAATTTAATTGAACTATGTTCAACATAATGGGTCCATAAGGCGAGTGGGTGGGCACTCATCTCAGACAACACTCCTACTGTCCCGGAGTGGAGGAGGGAGCCCAGATCTCTGGGGGTTTCTGGTCACAGGACTCTCACCAACCACCACATGCATCAGCTCACATTTCAGGGGTGTGGGAGAGGCAATGCCCATCTTTCCAACTGTGGGTTGGCATATTAGCAAAACGTCCACAAAATATAGGTTTGGAGAAATCATCCTATAAAATAGAATGAACGATTTTCCAAAAGAAAATTGCCCAATTGTTAAGTGGATCTTTTTTAACCATTCCAATATCCATGGCCTTTATTCCCAACAGTCTTGTTCCTGCTGTTATGGTGGGAGGGAAATGTGGATTTATTTGCATTTTATAATATCCCTATTCTCCATCGGAGGCTCACATGCCAACTATGTGTGAAGAGATGTAAATGTTCCAATTCAGTTAGAAAAGGGCATCGATTCAGAATCCAGAGCTCCTGATCCCATTGTGCCCAGATCCTTCTCCATGCTGTGATTTGCTTAAGGTATCCTATAGCACATGGGTCCAGAAAAAGAGAGCGGGCATACTATTTCCCCTAACCCCTAGCTCCTTAAAATATATTCTGCTTTTTGCTTTCCAAAAGAATGAAAACCTTTAGATTTTTGTAAAAAAAAAAAAAAAAAAAACAGGTGGAGGGGCCAGAAAATGAACCGCATAAATTATAAACAAGCAACACTGAGAAGAATGAAATATTTCTTAATCAGGTTTAAGATACAGTTCGAGAAGATCCTAAAAGGGTCTTCTGCAGCTCCATTTGTCCTGTGTCCAAGAAATGCAGGCAGAACTTGGCGCCCCTCTTGGGATGCAGAGCAGCATGTTGGTTGGTTGGGAGGTGTTAGGTTTAGATGAACGTTGTGCCCGTAAAGCTCACGTGTGAGACGTGCAAGAAGGCTGAGGGTGAATGACTAGGCTGTGAGAGCCTCAACCCAGCAGTGAATTAACCCCTCACAGGGATTAGCCGGGTGGTGCCTAAAGGTAGGCAGAGTGGCTGGGGAAGGTGGGGTTCTGGGGGCATCCCTTAGGGATGCACACTGATGAGGTGCACTTAGTTGCTCTCTCTGCTTCCTGGCAATGCCCTGAGCCTGCTCTCCTCCACCACTGTTCTGCCATGATGTTCAGCCTCACCTCGAGCCCCGAGGAACGGAGCCGGCCTCTGAAACTGTGAGACCCCTAATAAACTTTTTGTCTCCTAAAATTGTTCTTGTCAGGTCTTTAGTCACAGCAGCAAAAAAGTTGACTAAGATAGGAGGCATAAGATCAGAACCGGGCACCATTGAGATCCTGAGCCCGGGCACTGGCCACAGATCATGTCTTCAAGAGACCGGCAGCAGAAGCAGTCAACCCTGGGGCTGCCCACATAATGCTGGGCACCCAGCAGCTTGGGGAGCTTCCACTGGGGCCTGCGGGCCTGGACAACACACACACACACACACACACACACATGCACACGCACGCACGCACGCACACATAGTCTTTTTCATTCTCAGAGGCCTTCAAAGAGTTCTTGGAGTCTAACTGATTTTTAAATTATTTTTTCCTTAGTCCCATGTCTACCATGTGGCTGTCACCATGCTGAGCACTCATGGACAGACTCTTCCCCACAGGTCAAGGGACAGAGGACATGAGTAAATTTCTCAAGACATGGGGCTCTTACATGGCTGATGAGGGTCCAACTGGTCCCTCCAGCGCCAAGCCCACGATGGTCTCCTGCCAGCTCTCCTACTGCATTAGGGGATGAGTCAGGTGGAACTTCAGGGCCGGCCGTGGCCTCCTGCTGACTTGCAGAGAGAAAACACGCATGCAGAAGGTGTGTTGCGGAGGACACAGGGCCTGGCTGGGCAACCTGAGCCTTGACCTGCAAAGGAGGAAGCCAGACCCCAGCGAGGGACCCTCCCCTGCCCAGAGCCACCTGGCTCCTAGCCCAGCACGCAGAGCTCAGGCCCCCTGGGTGCTCTTCCGCCTTGCACCCCGTCCTTCCCATGACACGCGGACACCACGTCAAAAGCCATCTCGACGGAGGAGCTGTAAATATTTTCCGCTTGGTTTGCAGGTTAGCAAGCCTCCTTTTCTGCCTCCCAGTTTTAGACAATTTACGCTTCCATTCTCAAAACAGATTTTTATCCTAATAAAGGCTTTTATTACTATTATCCACCTGTCATTACACAGCATTAGACAATTACAGAGCACAGACTGCCTCTCCCGCCGCGAACTTCCCCTGTCCGTGGGGGGAGGGGCGCCCACAAACAGAACATTTCATTAAAAAAAGAGAGATGAATCTTTAATTTTTTTTAAACGCTGCCAAGACTGCTACCTACGCTTTTTAAAACTTTGTTGTGAAAAGTCACTGGCGTGAGCGAGAGGGGGATAAAAAAGTGTGGGCTCGAATCGTCTCCAGCCCCGTTTTGATTGCCAGACGATTGACAAAATAATTTGTACCCGTCGATGCTCGTGAAGGGGATTTTTACAATGGATTTGCCAAGCGGAGTTTTAATTTTAATCGGTAATGAAAAAATGACAACATGGATCACAACAAGACATCAGCTGTGGCACGGGCTTTGCAGTCCCTGTCAGGCGGCCTCCGTCAGGGAGCCGCACCTCCGTGCACATCAATCACTCTGTTCAAACTGCTGTACATCTTCGGGGTTTAATTAGACATTTAAGTCCTTTACCCGCAATTTGCAGAACTGTCACTAACCAAAAAATGCAAGATGCTGGAAAACGTTCAGAGTGAGTCCTGGGAGGGACTGTTTATCGCCTTCCTGGGAGCAGATCAAAGTTAAATGTTTCCACATCCCCCAGCATATATTCTCACTCAGCCACTGTCCTTGACACGGGCCTTCGGATACTTTCAAAAAGAAAAGGAAAAACGTCAAGGCCAGAGAAACTGTGGTTGCAACCAGCTCCAAACTCCATATGGAGGCCAGAAAAGCAAGGGTCAGGGTCATTCTTTTGTTAGGGACTCACCCTGGGGCCTCCCCTGGGAGGCTGAAGGGCTTCAGAGGAAGGTTCATGTCCTGGTTCCGTCGCTGTGACCTCGAGCCAGCTGCTTACCTCTCTGAGCTTTTGTTTCCTGTCACTGAGAAGGAAACACACAATGTCCACCTGTACAAGTAGGTATGGAAAGGTCCAGTCCAGGGCAAGTTTCCTCCCACCTGGCCTAAGGGCTTCTTCCGCATGTTCAGCCTCTACAGAGAATCCGCAGACATGCCACGCATCTGCAGAGGGACACAGAGAGACACCTGAGAAGCCACCAGGAAGGGAAGATGGAGGGACAGGCTGGCATCTCAGCCCCGGTGACAGGAGCAAGCTTCCTGCCAGCCAGCTTGACTGCGGTGGCTGGCCAGCAGTTGTCACCAAAGACGCACACAACGTGCACTGTGTTTTGCTGACTGAGACTTTCGTCTTGCACCTTCAAAAGTCCCTAAAGCTGTGTTTGTTTGAAATCTTTAAGGCTTGGCTTTCATTCAGGTTGCTTTTCTGGTCCAGGTGAAGGACATATTGCTGGTCTAATTCCACAGGGACCGGAAGATGAGTTGGACAATGACTCTTCCTAGTCTTGCTCAGGCCCTTAGATCAGTTGCACCATTCCCAAAGCAGAGCAGGAAAGAGCAGGCCTTCTCCTTTAAGAGGACTTGGCTTCCCAAGGCACAGAACCGAAATGGATATAAAAGGTGGATTGTGAAAACCTATTACTCACAGATAAGAAATGCACCCGGGGCGCAGACTTAATTTCCAGCCGAAGTTCCTTTCAAGTGATCTTTGCACCCCACCCCTTCAGACGCGGGACGGGGGAATGAAGGACCTGGAGAGGATGTTGTCAGCTTTCAGGCAAGTCTCAGGGTCCATGGGACAAGCAGCCCAAACCACCAGCACTGGGCCAATTTCCCAGTCAGCACACGCTAGCAATTCCGCTAGCAATTCCTGCGAGATGACCTGTCCACACCTGGCGTGTCCCCTGCTTTGCGGCAGCAGCAGACAAGGTGGGTCTTGTCACCCTACTCGCCCTCCTTACATTCTCATCTTCTAGGAGACCATGAGGCCCTTTCTTGGAAGGACATTGCAGACCCACAGGGCACAGCCCGTGGGACATGAGAGGACAGAGTCCTTAGCAGCCCATCCTGGGCGGGCAGCAGCTGGGCTCCGTCCAGGTTGGACAGTAGGACATTTGTGGCGCTGGCAAGCCATCTCCCCTCTCCACGTTTCACGTCCCTCTGCTGGAAAGCAAAGGAGCCAGTCAGGTGCCACCAGCCTCCCTCCTGGGTGCAGGAGCACTGTGAAGCCAAGAGAATGAACAGAAACCAGTACAGGTTTCAGCATGGAGAGCACTAGGTTCAAACCCCAGCCCTGCCGCCAGCCGAGTGTGGGGAGCTCATCTCCTCCAAGAAACTGTCCCTGACACCTCTCTCCTAGGGAGGGGCCTGAGCTTCCCTGGACCTGCCAGAGTGAAGGAAGGGCTCTGGGGGAGCCCTCACCTGCCTCTATCCACCTGCAGCTCCCTTAAGAGGACAGGCCTAGGCCTGGAGCCACTGTGCTCAGGATCCTAAATGCCTGCGAGGTTAACCCTCTGCAGAGGCCCTCAGCCAGCCCCCAGCCAAGTCCTCACCTAGGGCCAGGACAAGGAGCTGCTCTGACCTTGCACCCCAACCAGTTCCTCCCTGCCCCCACCCACTCCTGGCTCTTCTGCAGAGCTGGGTGAGGGTGGAGCAGATCCTAACCTCCTTGCCACATCCGCAGTGCCTGGCCCATCGTGGGCTTCAGCAGATGTTTACTGTCTCATGAATGGCTGTGGTCCACCCTCTGCTGCCTGACAAGCCCAGAGTCCTCCAATTAAACACCTACTCCCTCTCTAACGCAGGCCGGGACCTCGCTTCCCACCCCGACGCTGACCCGCTCCCTCCAGCCAGAGCCCACCACCTCTGACCAGGACACCGGAGTGGAGGACAGCTAGGCCCGTCTTGACAAGCGTGCGTTCACCCTCTGCACCCACAGAAGACACCTCTGGGCAGCCTCACCCCGGGTGACCTCCCCAAGCTGTGGGAACAATGGCAGGCAGGGCAACCCCAGCCCTCCGTGGGCTGGGGCGGCCCAGGTCGGCAGGTTCACACACTACAGACATGACAGTGAGTGCCCTTCATAATAGGGCTTTGTCCGTTCCTCTGAGCCAGCGTTGGCAGAGCCCTGGGCGCCGGGGCAGTGGCCCACATGCTTGGCACCACCCTCCACCTCTGCAGGCTCCTTCTGAATGCCTAGAAGCACTCAGAGCCTCCCAGAGGTGCTGAGCTAGGGGGCCACACGCCGCACCTCTTCCTGAAGCTGCAACACCACACAACAGCCGTGCCCCTGGCCATTGGAAGAGATGAACGGGACGCAACACAAGGAAGAAGTCACTGTCCACCTAGTGGCCACTGTGTTCCAAACTCTGTGTCCACTGCTTCACTCTTTCCCTCACCCACCTCTCTACGATAGGCATGTCATCAGATGCAGGTGCACAAGACAAGTTCCATATGGACACCAGTGAAACCCTCCCCAGCCCTCCTGAGCCCTCCCTAGCCCTCTCAGCCCTCCAGCTCAACCCACCCAGCACCAGTTGCTTCAATCTCTCTCAGCTTCTCACCCTACCAGCATCTTCCAGAGCAAGGGGAACTTTCTACAAAGTTCTGACAGTGCCCTTGTTAGCAGGCATGAGAGGACTGCCGTAGAGTGGACAGGCAACCCGAGTGTTAGAAGCAGAAAGCCCTGGGCTCTAGTGACACCTCTACCATTTTCCCGCTCTGCAGCCCAGGGCAAGTTCTTTAACTTCTCTGAGCCTCTGTTTCATCATCTGTAGTTTGAGCAGAGAATCGTGACTGCCTGCTCCGGGCATCATATGAGGGAATGCTCTTGGCAAGCGATTTCTATTTCTAGTGACTGTTCTCCTCCTCTCATGGTCCAGGCTGCTTCTTCACTGGGGAGTTTATGCACCCTCTGAGCCTCAGTACTTTCACCTATGAAATGAAATCGAGTACTCTCTGCAACGGAAGAACGTGAGGATGCACGTGGTCACACGTGCCAATGCTCTTTGCTTGGCCTCCAGCGCAAGCAGGTGTCAGCAAGTCAGACTACCCGCTTTCTAACAAGCTTGCTCATTTTTGTCACTTGGTAGGTTGACATGCAGTTTCCAATCCTCACAGATAGCTATTAAAAACGACAACCACCATCTGCAAGCCATGTACAGCCCCGTGTGCAGCGAGGGCTTGCCCATCTCTCCCCACCTCAGCGTTCAGGGACAGCCTTTGGTCACTCGCAATTGGCGATGGTGAAGTATTTACACCACAGAAATTGGCCAATGCTACATTTGGAATTTTCCCAGAGATGCGGTTCTTAAACATTTACCAGCATAGCATTCATTAAAAACATTATTTCATTTCCTCCCCAAACAACCTTGAGATGCTTGTAACCAAAGCTCGGTGAGGCCTCTCCTTGTCTTTGAGACACTCGCTTTGGGCTCCAAGGCCCAGTGCACACGGGAAGCTGGCTTCTGCTTCTCAACACACCCTTGAGCCTTTCTGTAGAGGGCAGGGGGTAATTATAATTACAGGGAGCATGGACAGGCCCCAGGCAATGGTACAGTGACTCCCCTGTGGAGCACTGTGATTCCCAACAGAGAGAGGCAGAGCCAGTCCAGCAGCCCAAGGCCAGCTTCCAGGAGAGAAGCCCTGCCTGCAGCTGTGAGCCCGCACGAGAGCCCTCAGCCCCCGCCACTTGTGCCCACCGGTAGGGAGTGCCTTGCTGACACTGTCTCATCCTGGGCCAGGCGACCTGGGCTCGAGCCTCCATGGTCAGTACTGCCCCGTGCACGGCCCTGCTTTGGAATCCAACCAGCTCTCTCCATGGTTCACATGTGGTCCTTCTCCCTTCCTGTTATCTGCTTTCTCCCCTTTCCCCTTCACCCCTATCACAGTAGCTGGTATGCATGGACACCGAGCTCCAAGGCAGGCTCAAAGGAGAGAGCAGAAGCCCCTAAGGACTTCCCACCCATCCGGCACCCTAACCTGGCCCTAACCCTGGCCCTGGGATGCAGCACTAAGTCCCCAGTTCTAGCCAAGTCTCAAACAGGTTTGAAAACGTGGTCAAGGTCAGATGACTTCAGAGCCCAAGATCCCCGGATGGAGACCCAGCCAAGAGATGGGCTCAAGTGGATTAACGGGTGACTCAAGGCAGGAGTGAACTCTGCCAAGCCCAGATCCTGTCCCCCTCGTCTAGCCATAGCCTTCAGACTTGAGCCCACCATCCTTGCTCAGTGTTCCAGGCCCCAGGTCCACCTTGCCTGTGGTCATCCTCGGCCTTCTGCTGCCAGCACAGAACTCTCAGCCCCATCCATGGTGGCCTTCCAGGCCTCTGGGCTTCCTAAATACAGTGCATGGCCACTAGGGAGGGCCTCCTCCTATCCACCCTCTCGGTTAAAGGCTCCTGGTCCTCCCAGGCAAGTCAGCCATGGTTCCTCTGCTTCTGGGCACCTCTGTCCAGCTCCTATAGTCACTGGAGTTCCTGCCTTCCTACAGGGCCCCAAGGTCCTATTGTTGTGGCCTGAATGTGTCCCTTAAATGTCACGAGTTGAAGTGCTAACCCCAGGACCTCAGAATGTGATCAAGATTGAAAATAAGGTGTTCTTGGAGATAATCAAATCTAAATGGGGTCAAGGGGGTGGCCCTGATCCAGTAGGACTGGCGGGTGGCCTTATGAAGGGAAATCAGCGCAGAAACAGTGGGACAGCCCCGCAT
Organism: Aplodontia rufa; assembly: GCA_004027875.1. Taxonomy (NCBI): domain Eukaryota; kingdom Metazoa; phylum Chordata; class Mammalia; order Rodentia; family Aplodontiidae; genus Aplodontia; species Aplodontia rufa. Next base: position 77,163 of record PVKS010002460.1, read on the forward strand.
AGGGGTGAAGAGGGCCACTGCCAGCCCTGGAGAGAGCCTGGAACCCTTTCTCCCTCACAGCCCCCAAAGGAACCCCGCCTCCCAGGGCCTTGGTCTGGGATGTCACCCAGAGCTGTGGTGGCAAACATGCTGTTTGTCCTCCATTTGTGACACTGATGTCCACCAAGGCAAGCTCGCCCCCTGTCCTTGCGCCCGACCGCACATCAGGGCCTCCATCTGGGCGGCAGCCACTGCGGTGCAGACCTAGAGTGAGTGAGCAGTGGGACGATGGATTGGAGCGGGGACCTTCACAGCACCGGTCGTCGGGCTTCTTCTTTCCTCTGCTGCTGGCCAACAATTTTCAAAAAATACAGCCCAGCAAAAGTGGCAGGATGCAAACAGGGAGCTTCATCCACTCCATTCGAAGAACAGTTATTGAGCACCTGCTGCACACAGGGGACAGACTGCAATGATCCACCACCTCCACTGCCGCGGAAGGTTCTCCTGACGGTGCACACGCACACACGCGTGCACACACAGGGAACGCTCGGGGTGGGGGCTGTCGCGTTTCAAGCTCTTCCCTTCTTACATTTTTCAGAAACCTCCGCCTTCTCACCTGTTAGGGTATCCTCTAACCGCGTCAACCTACGCCAGGCATATTTAACCCTTCGAGGCTTCAAAGGCAGCCACGGTTCACAACGCCTCCCAAGTGCCTCCCACCCTTCCTTCCTTTAACTCTGCAATCTCGGGAGTTTCCAAACAGTTATCAAGCGTACTTCTGTTTGCCTGGGGGGCATAAGCAGGAGTCAACATCCATCCACCAGCTAAAGTTCTCTCTCAAGCCTCTGGAAACACTCCTGGGCCCTCCTGGGTGCAAGGTACCCTGGGGAGGGGCACGCAGAGCAGAGGAGGTCACCAGGATCAGGAGCAGGTCTCAAGGAAAACTTCCCGGGTGCCCTGTGTGCCCCAGCCGGCACCAGGCACTCAGGTGGTATGGCTGAGTGGGATGAAGGCCCACCAGGGCAGTTAGGTGGACGTCTGGATCCACCCTGAGCTCTTGGGACCCTTCCTGCCTCAACTTGGTACCCCTTAGTACCTCATGGGGCCATCGTCCAAGGCCAGGCAGCTGAGAACTGCAGCAGGAGGGCTCTTCCGAGTCAGGTGCAGAGACCAGACTCAGTCCCATGAGCACCAACCAGGAGTGGCTCCACTTGACCTCCCCACCAACGAAGGGTCACAACTGGCTTCTGAGGACAACAGGCAGATGCTTCCATCCACACCCTTAAAAGGCAAGGGAGCCTCCTACACTCTGCCCAGAGCATGGAGAGCAAACCTGGTGTGCCTTTTGCGAGCTGTGTGTCCCAAAGAGTATTACACAACCTCTCTGAGCTTCAAATGGCTCCTGCAAAGAATGGAGATGGAAATTCTTCCAAGGCTTTTGCGTAACTCAGAAGCACTTTCTCCCTCCGTGTTTACCACCTAGTAGGAAAGACAAATCCTTTTCTCTAGGAAGATGGCAGAGTCTTCCAACAGCGATCTGTTCTCCCAGCCCCTGCCTGCTCCGATCAGCTGGGTTAATGGGAAGAAGCCACAATGGGTAACCCCTCAGGGTTCCTCCGGCACTGAGGCTCCTCCCTGCGCCACCCCCCCCCCACCAAGCTAGTCCCTTGGCCTGGAGAAGGGGAAGGGAAGGAGACACCTACCCAGCCCCACACTCCATGGCACCTCCAGCCACCTCGTCTCTCAGACTTCCTGTGACAACTCTCCAAAGACCCACTGTTCTCCCCACTGGACAGATGGGCAAACGGAGGCTGCAGTCACTGACTCAGTCAAGACCGCAACCATCCACGTCCCAGGATCCAAATCCAACGCAACAAGACCCCAACGCCCAGCCACCCCCTGGGGACCCCTGGGGACCTGCACCCATCCCCAGGGGGGTGTACCAGCACACGCAAGTGCTGAAAGGAGATGCACTCCCCGGCTGGAAACAGCGGAGCCGAGTCGAGCCCTGCCAATCATCCGGAGGAGCATATGCCATTCAAGGACGGAACAGTCGCACACTCTTTTCTACCCAAACTTCCTGTTTTGCATGTTCCTTTCTGAAACACAAGTGTCCCTGTCGCCATGCTGCACAAAGCCCAGAGATCGTTTCTGTCTTATGTTTTACCCCACACAGCGGCTGTCTTCTGAGAAAGGAAATCGATCAAGGGACGAAATCTTGTAAACATTCCAGCCATTCGCTTGTGCAGCAGAATCACCCTGCACAGACCAACGCTCAGCCTCAGTTCCCTAAGCCGATCACCAGCGCCTGCGATTAGCCAATGCACGGTTAAGGGGACTGCAATGTGCAAGAGCTGACAGGGCACCTCAGGCTTCCAGGAGACCCTGTGCACTGGGAGGGGACACAGCAATGACCTCTGCCCCAAGGAAGGGGGCTGGTGCAGGGTTACAGGGAGGGTGGAGGTGAGCTCCTAAAATGTCAGAATCCACCTCTTTCTCTCAGCCAATCTTCTTTCCCACAGGCCCAACATCTATATTTCCACCCTAGATACTATAACAGCCTCCTGCCTGGCCTCCCTGCCTCCTTCCCCCATCTAGAAGTCAGGGAGATTTTCCTAAAATTCACATCTGACCGTGTCACTTCCCTAATTTGACATCAACCCACCACCTTCAGGGGAGACACCAGCATGACACAGAAGGCCTTGATGATCTACAGCCCCCCTCATCCCCACCCAGCCTCTTGCTTTGACACACCCAGCTACCCCACCAGCTCACTCACCCCTCTGCCAGCACACAAGTAACAACACACTCATAGCCTGCCTGGGCTACCTCACCCTGTCCCTTCCTACTGAACCTGAAAGTCCAAGATCAAGAGCTGCAGCTTCAGGGAGGCTGCCCTCATCCCTCCCTCCACCACCCTTAGTGGGCTGCACTAGAATCAAGCCAAAACCACCTTCTATGCTCAGAGGAGGACTCTGTGGCCAAGGGTAACCATTAATAGACTCGTGGTTCTTTCCAATGCACGCAAGGAGCCTTTTTTTAAACTAGTGCTCCAAGAGGTTGGACTACTAATTTTCTAACTGCTTGCCAAATTATGTGGACCTTCACTGCCAAATAAAAGCCAGGACAAGTGCAGCCAGCTCATTATGTCGTTATTAGTGCTCAAGAACACCATTATTGTTAATTCTGCCATTGAACAGGTCAAAGATCAGAAACCATTTTGCATTTCTACTTAGAGGTTGACCATTGTCTCTGTGCTTGCTGATCACACCCTGTCCTGCAGGGATTATCTCTTGAAGTTGTTTGCTATCAGAATCTGATGGCTTCCTTGTTGATCTGCACGGGCTCATTACAAATCACAGGCACGAAGATATTTTAATAAATGGCATTATTCATAGTGGTAAAAAATTAAATAAGACCACAGCTGAAATATTATAGTGCAATATCTCTATAGAACACTAGACAACCCTCAAAAATGATAGCAATAGGACTGGAGCGGTGGCTTGGCAGTTACGGCGCTTGCCCAGCATGTGCAAGTACACGGGTTCAAACCCCAGCACCCACATACACAACTAAGCATCAGAGCAACGAAAGCCACGTTAAAAACTCAATAAAAATTGATTCTCTCTGTCTCTCTCTCTCTCTCTCTCTCTCCTTCTCTCTTTAAAAATAATAATAACGATAAAGACTTTGGACCATGGGGAAAAGGTGAATTATGATGGGAAGCCAAAAGGATGGCCTGCAAAATTGTCTCCTCATTCTGATCATGCTGTAAGATCATCCTAGAGACTCAAGGATGAACCTGCCTGTCCCTCTCCTGAAGCTCACGAACACACAGCCAGACTGTTCCAACTCGATGTGAGAAAGGGTTCAGCGGAGGAGAACCTGAGGAAGGCTTCCCAGAGGAGGTGGCAGCTGACTAGTCTGGGCAGGCCTGTTGGTGCTGTCGGTGGCTCTGGCGCTCAGCAGACTGCAAGCACGGCCTCACCAACTCGTCCTGCACTTGGGGCCAAGCCTACCGCTCCATGCAAGCGGTAATGCATGAGTAAAACAGCTGTATAAGCAAGCTCCTGTGTCTCCCTGCACCCCTGAGGTGGGCATCCTTCAGGCCAGTTTTAGAGCACTGGGAATGAAGACCAAAAAGGTCACACTGCGCGTGGTGGGCGTATCAGCTTCAAGACCTCAACGGGAAAACTCCACGCTCAGAAGCCCTGCACCCTGGTTCCTCAGCATTCCTCCACCAGAACCTGCTCCAAATGCTGGTAGACAGAAACCCCCAACAGGCAGGAGCGGAACTTCTCAGAGTGTAGCCGAGGAACCCTCTGCAGACGTAGCTTCTCAGTAACAGACGTGGACACTGGCTTGAGAACCAGGAGCGGCAGGCCCCTGGCTACTGAGTCTAGGGACACAGGTGCCTGGCTGGCTTCAAGCGCTCGAGTCAGCCGCCCTCATTGCGGGGTTTCAGGGGCGCTTGACATTTCCAGGAGCTGACCCTGCACTCCGCGGACTCGGTGCACTCTCTCCCGGAACGCTTCACCGGTGTGCGACCCTTCTGTTCTTTTTCCCTTCTCACTTTCATTTGACACTGGCAGCAGCGAGACATCTCTTCTAAATTAATTATGTCCATCATTACTAAAAGAAATTCAGTTAGCTCTGTCGAGGCTGCCAAGTGACAGAAAGGGGACAAAGCTGATTCTGGGAGGGAGCAGAAGAGGGACAGGGAGACAGGCAGAGGCAAAGGCTCCAGACATGACATCAGTCAGGCGCGAGGGACACTGGACTCAGCTAACCCCAGGCTCAAGTCCTGTCCGGCTTTTGCAGGCCACGTTAGCTGGACCATGCACTTTGCCTCGCTGGGTCTCAGTTTCCCCTTCTGCCCAGGGGGCACAGGAACCCTAACTCCCATGTGAGCAGGTGTATGGAGCTTGATGTGGGACAGATGTGCACCTCTGTGCACACCTGGGAGGTGCGGCTACAGTTGGCATCAGGCCTCTCATGGGAAGCGGGAACCCTGCGGAGTTCTAAGAAGAATATTTACAAATAGTGCACATTCTCTCGAGGCATATTAAAATGTGCTGAACTATTAAGAGAAAGGACGCGGGGCAATTCCTGAAGCCCAGGTTGACTTGTTGGCCACCCCAGAGGCCTTGTGCACTGGCCCCTACCTCTGCGTCCCTTTGGACCCCTCCAGTAACCACCTCCTTGCACTCTTCCAGAACTTTCAAACACCCTGCTTTCCCCGCACCCTGGCCCTCTCCCCACCAATGGCCCTAGCTCACCCCTCCTCTGGGCTCCTCTCCAGTCCCCCAGCAGCCTGGCCCTTCTGCACCACCCACCCAGGGCTGGAAGCTCTGCACCTCAGGGCACAGCCTCCAGTCCCCTCAGGACCCTGTTTTCCACACAGATCACCACTGGGCTCAAGTCCTTGTCCCCTATGCACCCTGACTCCTGCTGCCTCAAATTCCAGCACCTAGAATGCCACCTGGGCACTCAGTAAGCCCTCAGGCCACACCGCAAATGAGTACAGCTGGGTGGACGTTATCTCACCAGTCCACTGTCCAGCCCAAGACGGAGAAGCCCAAGACACAGAAGCCCCAGACTGAGGTGCCCTAGAAAGAGGAGCCCCAGATGGAGGAGCCCAAGACAGAGGAGCCAGAGATGGAGGAGCCCCAGACTGAGGTTCCTGAGACAGAGGAGCCCGAGACAGAGGAGCCTGAGATGGAGGAGACCTAGATGGATGGAGGAGCCTAAGACAGTGGAGCCCTAGACAGGGGAAACCCAGACAGAGGAGCCCAAGACAGAGGACACCGAGACAGATATGTAAGAGTGTCTTTGCACCCACTTTGTAAGTAAAAATAAGTGAGCAGCTGGCCAAGGTCTCAAAGCCAGTCCAGGTGATCAGAATTGAAACCCAGGTCCACCAACACCCCAGGTGCAAACCTTCCCACTTCAGCTCACTTCAGCAAGTGCAGAACAGGTAAGCTGAGCTGCTGAGAATGCACCAGGCCAACCCAAATCGGCTCAGCCACTCTCGTGGCCTTGCGACAGGCCCACCCCACCTCACTGAGTCCCAGCCTCACCACCAGAAGCATGAGTCCCACCCCGAGAGCGGCAGGCGGCAAGAACCCTGTCCTGCTGTCCAGGGTGAGCTCAGCCCATCTGACCTATGCGCAGGGAAGGGAACTCTCTGGAAGTTGCCAGAATGCAGGAGTCCTCACTGCTCCCACTGAGGGGTCAGGGAAGCCGGTGCAAACCTTCCCAGAAGATGGCTCAGCCCAGCTGGCTCTGCCACTTGCCCTCCACCATTCTTGCCCTCACAGCAGCTTTGCCTGGTGGGAGTCGCCAAGGCAGGCCAGGCAGACTGTCCCACAGGCCACCAGGGCACATACAGATGGCCTGTGCTGGGAAAGATACAGCCATGTGACATGGTGACCTCGGCATTGCCCCACTTAGAACAAAACAGCCTGGAACAGGGCCTGACTTATCTCAGGTTCCCGGTCCAGTGCTCGGCCCCAGAGCTCATCACAGCCCATGTGCAACAGCACCTGCCACACTCGGGCTCGTGCACATGATTTCATTGCCTGTGCTGTGGCCAGGAAGAGGATGCGGGAGCAAATGCCCCACCTACCCAGGTCCAAGGACTGTGAAAGGGCTCCACTGGGATTGCAGTCTCGTAACCCATCCTTCATCACAATGTGTGGTGCTGAGGATCGAAGCCACATCCCTGCGCATGCCAGGCAAGCGCTCCACCGCTGAGCCACCGCCCCAGCCCCTTCTTTACAATCTTGACATGAGGTCTCTGCAGCAAAATCACCTTCAAACGGGGTCCCAATCAGCAGCCTGCCAGGCACACCCGGAAGGTACGGAGGGAGTATCTGAAGGAACTGGAAGCGTCCACGCCTGCCCTACCCCTCACCATCAAGCAGGCCTGAGCTACAGAACCCTCCAGAACATGCGCAGCTGGTCCTGCAGCTGGGTGGTGGAGGAACCAGAGTCCGATTCCAACCATTCTGACCCAAGTGCGGTCTCTCCCCAGCCCTCACCCCGGTCAACGCCACCTCGTTTATCCCCACAGTGACCTCAACACAGGTTGTCATCGCCCTCGTGGTAGCAGATTGTGTTCTCTAAGCACGTCCACATCACCCCAGCAGGAGCTACAGCCTGAGTCCCCTCCCCTTGAACCTGGACAGTCGCATGGGTGCCTTCACAAGAGTGCCTGCAAGAGATGGCAGCAGATCCGAGGCCTCCTTACTTCCAAGGACAGGCATGGACCCTGCTGTGAGGAAGCCACCTCAGATGTCTGAAGTCCCAGCCTGGCCACCACTTGGCCGCAAGCCTGGGAGTGGTCCTGTCTGAGAGCCGCCCTGCTGAGGCCAGAATCAGGGCAGAGCCTTACAAATGAGCACTGTCAGAGGACACTAACTGGGGGGTGGTTTGCTACACAGCAACAAACACCCAGAGGCTCCCCCTGTAGGTGAGCCACCGAGGCACAGAGCCAGGAAGTCACTTGTCCCAGGAAAGCCATCTCTCTAGCTGAACAGGTCTGACCTTCCCTTGTACACGTCACTCCACAGGTCTCAGGTGGCAGGAGGCAGAACCACCACTTTGCCTCTTCTTCGTCCCATGGCTCGTGTCCCCTCCAGTTTATTAAGCCATAAGGATTCTTTTTACTGGGGGAAATTAAGGAAGGATATTTCCAGCATCACTTTTGTGTAGTGAGATGGATTGGATAGAATCATGTTCCATTAACAGGTACGCAGATAAAAGTTATGTTTTCTTCACAAACAACCCCCTCTCCCTTTTCCTCTCTCCCAGATCAATGCAAACCAAAGGACTATGAAAAGTACAGCCTCCAAGATGATAATCTGTCAGATCCTTCATCGTACACAGAATCTCAATAAATGAAAGATAAACTCAGCAGAGTGGATTCATAAAAGATGCAAACTCACCAGTGCATCCGCCCATGAGGGCTGCCAAGCACATGGCAGCGGGGGAAGCACAACCTGGAGGGGGTGGTTGATGCCCCACCTGCCAGGGGACACCAGCACATGGGCCCACCAGGACTTTTGTGCTGCCCAGGATGAGCGAATTCCTTCCCACACACTTTCTGGCTCCTTCTCCAAGGCAACAGAAATTCGCTTCCCTTTAAGATTTCTTTTTGCTCATAGAAAGTCATCAAACCACGCTGAGTTCCTAAATGCCAGGCACTGTGTTGGCCACGCTACAGGTAGTATCTCCACCCTGCAAAACTACCTGGGGTGGGTGTTTTCCCGTGGGCTGCAGTCTAGACAGACTCAGGTCTGAATCCCCTCTAAGACTCACTAGCTGTGCAAACTCCATGCTCCGTACATGAACGCTTGTTCATGGCAGGAGAGAGTAAAAGGCAAAGCTCACCCTCTTCCTTCCCCTCTTCCCTCACCATCACACATCCCCGTCCATAAGTGAGGGCAACCTGCTTGAAGACTTTCGCAGCCCTCGAGGTGGAGCCAAGGACAGTCACTGCCTCCTAAGCCTCCGAGGACCCGCATGCCACCGAGCAGACTCACCACCGGTCATCTGCAAGCAGGACACAGCCCAGACCTAGGGAGCTGCAGGAAAGTCCTACTCCCAGGGATGGTGGACAGCTGAGTCACAGCAGCCTACACATCCCCAGAGAAGCCAAGTGTGGTGAGGAGTAATAGAAGATTCCAGAAGGTGACCAGCAGTAACCAGAATACAGAGCACTTCCTGCTTGCCAGGAAGCTTTGAGACAGCTGGAGGATCCAGTGGCCCTCGCCTGCTCTCACCAAGAGCACCAGATAATCCAGGGACAGACCTGTTGCTATCTAATTACATCACAAATTACTAAATACCAGTGACATGTGGCAGCTCACACATCGCATCTGCACCTTGACTCAGACAGCTCCCCTGAAACCAAACCCAAGCACCATCTAGTTTACCAGAGAATACTTATTACCAGGGGCCATTCCCTGGGAAGACCCAGCTCCGTGTCAAGGGAAAGTTTATCCAGGACCTACTGAGACTAGTGCCTGCATAGTGTCACAGTGCAGGCACCAGAGCATTCGATGAACGAATGAGTCATGTGTTCCATTAGGAACTATCATATATTTCTTTGCTTTTCTTTCTTTCTTTTTTGTACCTGGAATTGAACTCAGGGGCATTTTACCACATCCCCAGCCATTTTTTTTTTTTTATTTTAAGACAGGGTCTTGCAGGGTTGGAGCAGTGGCTCAGCGGTTGTCTGGCATGTGCAAGGATGCAGATTCAAACCCCAGCACCATGTACACAATGAAGTGTTGGAGCAATGAAAGCCACATGAAAAACTAAAGTTGATTCTCTCTCTCTCTCTCTTTCTCTCTCTCTCTTAAAAGAAAAAAGAAAGGGCCTTGCTAAGGTGCTGAGGCTGGCTTGTGAGTCTCCTATCTCAGCCTCCAGAGTTGCTGGGATTACAGGCATGCACCACTCTACCCAGCAAGAATTAGCATACATTTCTTATTTAATACAGGAATGCGGTTCATTACACCCTCTGAGCTTCAGCTTCATGGTTTATAAAAGAGACAGCACTGTGTGCCTTACAATGTGAAGAGATTGAGTGAGATAACGTGGCACAGGGTCTGCGTACATCCAGCACTGTGTGTTCAATTAAGTTCAGCTGCTATGTAACCACTGCCATCTTGGTTACTGGATGCCACTTAGTTAGCACCGACCAAGTGCCAAAGCCTTTTAGTCTTCCCACTCTTCATAAGAATTCCTCAAGATAGGTAGTATGTTTGCCTTTTTTGCACAATATTAACATGAGCTGAAGAATTTAAAAGGTCAGCACAGAATCATACAATAGCTTTCATTCTTGGGCGTATGGCAGCCCAAATGCCCCAAGTACTCTCTCATGTCAAAATGAGACTACCCTGAGCAGCATGCCCGGGTGAGTGCTTGGCTGTTCGAAACCCTCCAGCCTTCCTCCGGATGGGGGCAGATCTGAAGTGGGGTCAGCTAGCAGTGCACACAGAGAGGTTTGCCCGCCTTCAGGGTGAGCACCAGTTGGTGCTGCCTAGGACCAAGTGCAAGGTGGAGGGCTGGACCCAGCAACCTCCTGCGGATCAGGGATGTTCGAAGGTGCTGAAGACTCTCCAGGTCTTTGATGCTCTTGACTCACCACAGAACCAGACAGAAACTTCTGGAGGAAAGCATTAGGCACTTAAACCCAGGAGAGTCCTACAGACTAAAATAATAATGATAATAAACGAGCTCACAATGAAGTCACAAAACAGAAGGCGGCACGCACCCGCATGTGGCAGTTGACAAATGCAGCAGGCAATAGAAAGGACACCTGAAGAATGGCAGGGGCTGCACAGTCCAACACAGGGTGTGCGACACGAGCGCATCAGATTACGAAGGAGGAAACGTGGGAATCACAAAGAACGAAGCATTGACAGGAGACTGTCAGCAATGACCGATCAGCTGTGCAAAGCAACCGAACGGGACTTCTAAAACAGAGCACTTTCACTGATCGAAAGCCTCATGGATGATTGACAAGCTAATAACTCACAACTAAAAATAAAATCGGTGATCCCAAGGAGAAGACTCTGATTAAATTACTCAAAACACAATCCCAGGAGATAAAGAAATAGAAAGTATATGGGATGTAAGAGACATGGGGACTAGAACGAAAAGTGTTAACATAGACTTAATCAGAGTCCCGAAAGGAGAAAGCAGAAATGGTAGAAAAAAAAGATGATATATGGTGACACAGGAGCTGAAAACTTTCTAGAAGAGATAGGAGACGCCAATCCAAGGTTCAAGCATCACTATATTTTCCCAGTGAGATCAAATGCTTCAGATCCTCTCTGTTGTCCTGTAGTGAATCTCTAAAACACCAAAGACAACAATGAGATTCTAACAGTCTCCCGACAAGGAGCAGAGACAGCACCCAAAACATGACAGATGACCAACAGCGGCCTTCTCGATTCAGCAGAAGCAGCCAGACACATGTGACCATCCTGCACAGTGAGGTGCTGCAGGACTGCACAGCTGGCAAGAACAGAGGTGCAACACGCATCCAGATGTCCGAGACCGGTGGAGTGCAGCAGCCCTTCCCAGTGGAGGCAGAGTAAAGTTGTCACGAGAAAGACTGGCTGAGACACAAAGAGGGAAGGCGGGCAAATAAGCTGGCAAACAGGTACGTGAGAGCAGCAAAATCGAGTGTGTAGAACACAACGAAGCACGAGTCATAAAGTTACAGAAAAATGAGAATAAAAATGCTAAACAACAAAATCATGTTAGCTAGGAGTGGGATTGATTTGATTTTGGATATTCCATGGTCCTATTATTATTCAAAGAGAGTGCAGAGTTCACGAAAATTGTTTAAAGAATAGAGGGAGAATTTTTTTAAATAAGAAATAATGTAAATGGATAATTTTTAAGCTTTTGATCAATACTTCCACAAAAGACAAGAAAAAAGAAAACAGAATCATAGAAAAGGTGAAAAAAGAGAAATCACAAAGTAAGATTATAGAAACAATTTTTTAAATAAATTTAAAAATGTCAATCAACTAAACTAACCACTTCAAGATAAAATCATCCAAAATGTATTTTAACTACAAGAAGCACTGAGGCATATCCACCATTAAGTTTAAGATGTAAAATATTAGTGAAATAGAGGCTGCTACATAACTCTTCTTGATTACAAACTCATCTCTACCAGAAAAAAAATGACTATAATTCAGTGTCTTTTCTTTTTAAAGAGGTAGGAACAGTGAGAGAGAGAGAGAGAAAACATTTTATTTAGTTTTTCACATAGCTTTCACTGATCCAACACTTAGTTGTGTACGTGGTGCTAGGGTTTGAACCCCTGTCCTCACACATGCCAGTCAAGTCCCGTAACCACTGAGCCATAGCTCCAGCCTCTATTTAGTATCTTTTATAGCCAAACATTCTATATATTTTATTATAAAAGTGAATATTACTTCACACACAATTTTTCAGCATGATATTTTTACTCAATATGCTCCTGATACACGTGACTTTATTAATTTTCACTACTATTTCATTTTTTATAAGACAATGCCACAACTGACTTACCCATTCTTCTATTGGTTGGCCTTGTTATCATAAAAATTACTGGTAAGAATGTTCTCAAATGTCATCATGTTTACATTTGCAAAAAGATTTTCTCTAAGGTTAATAGTCTTAGGTATGGAATTTTTGGCTCACACAATGCAAATATCTTCAGTTTTCCTAGATATTGGCAACTGAAAGAAGCTGTAACAGATTGCCCTATTTCTGGCAATAGAAGACTGGGTTAGAAGGACCAACATCTCCACTTTAAAACCCAGAAAATCTGAATAAACTTTTAAATTAAAAAATTAAATGCCTACAGGCACTGGAGAATTATCAAAACAGTGAAGAATTACAGGGCCAAGATTGAGAAAAACAAGGAAAACCAGTGAGACAAATCCAACATTTGGTTTGCTTTTCCCCCTCAAGGTGTCTCCTGATTCCAGAAAAGGAGACTGGAAAGCTAAGATTATGATGAATTTATAAAACTAAAAGGATGAAATTTAAAATTCAGAGACCATCAATGAAGGGGATTTAGTAAACCACCACCGGAAGTGGTGTCCACTTCATCTGGGATTCTTTCTCTCTCTCTCTCTTTTTTTTTTTTTTCTCTTGAGATTGTGTTTTTCAACTGGCCAAAAGAGGTTACACCCTAGGAGTAAAGGCAAACAGGAACTATGTTGTTCTTCCCAAGGAATTGAAACCCAGTTCCAGATACTGCCCTTCCTAATTGGTTTAAGGATATCTAGCATTGCTAGTGCCTGCCAATATTGAACAGTAAGCCTCTCTGGTGAAAGATATGACTGTCCTAGTCTTCAATTTATTGCTATAATTTTTCCAAAATTTAATTGAAACCAGGCATACAAGGAAACAAAACGAGATGGCAGAAAACAAAGAGGCATAACAAACTATGGAAACTTCTTTCTTTCTTTCTTTCTTTCTTTTTTGTTGTTTTAAAGAAAAGGGTGAGAGAGAGAAAGAGAGAAGCAATTTTTATTTAGTTTTTCTTGTGACTTTCGTTCCTCCTACACTTTGTTGTGTACATGCTGCTGGGATTTGAACTCATGTACTCATACATGACAGGAAAGCATGGTAACTGCCAACCCACCACTCCAGTCCCAATATGGAAACCTCTTGTAGGACTTCTGGACAAAGTAGGCTTCCAACCCAGACTTTTAAAATAGCTCAATATGTCCAAAGAATAAAAGAGTAAGAATTCTATCAGAGAACCAGAAACTATTAAATCTGAATTAAATGTAAATTCTAGGACTGAAAAATAGAATAACTGAAACAAAAATTCAGTAGACAGGTTTAATAACAAATAAGACACAGCTGAAGAAATGTTCACTAAACTGAAAGATATATCAGAAGGAAGTATCTAGAACAATACATGGAGAGACAAAAGAATAGGAAAATAAAGGGAAGAAGTGTAAGAAAAATTGAGATACTGTGGAAAGATTGAGCACAAGAAATCAGAGTCTTTAAAGAACAGGAAGAGGGAGACAGAGGCAATATCAAAAGAGATAATGGCTGAGAATTTACAAAAAATAAACATGAAAAGACACTATGCACTTCCAAGCAAAATAAACACAAAGCTCACTTTATACTAAAACTACGAAATGCACAGACAGAGAAAAATCACAAAATCAGAGAGAAAAGACGCATAAACTTCAAAAGATCAGGAATAACATGAGCATCTGAATTTCCAAGAGAAACAAATACACTTTTAAATAAGACAATAGAATGTGATCTACAACATGCTCAAAAATATACCCTTCAATAATAAAGGGAAATGAAGATAGAGGCAACCTGGGAGAAATATTACTTTCAGTCTGAGAAAATTCACATTGGTGGATCCACACTAGGAAATCCTGAAGGACAGGTTTCAGAGACGAGCTTGGAAAGATAGGAATGGAAAACAGCACAAAGGTGAATATGTTGGTAAATGAATATCCCATGTCTGATGCTTGTAGCGGGTAAGAACTACTTTAAAAAGGATGGAAAGCATCGCATAGTACTAGCAGGAAAAGGAGGAAGTGAAGCGAAGGTACTCTAGGGCCTTGCAGTGTCCAAGAAGTGGGGAAAGTACTGTTTAAAATCAAATCAAAGAAGACCGCTCGAATCTCTGGTCAGCAGCTCTCACGATGTACTTTACAGACCCCTGAGAGCTACCGAGAGCCCCTGAGAGCAAAGGCATCTTCACGCTAACGCAGCATTTGTCTCCTTTGCTCTGATGATGTGTGCACCGATGGAGTGAAAGCTACAGGGGACACAGCTGCTGGTCCTCGGCACACACTGTGGCCACGGAAAACACCACACTGCTAGTCGTTGCAGTCTTCACCGCAAACTTGCGGGAAAACGAGAGGGGAGCAATTTCACTCAACAATCCTTCATGACATAGTAAAAGAATTAATTTGCATTAAACAGTGACTCTGGACTCCACATCTCCTAGTATTGTATGTGATGAGGTGGCACAGGTGCCACATCCAGAGATCAACAGGTTGACTCCGGGAAGTGCAGCTGTGTGGCCAGGTGAAACCATTATTAATGAAAAGAATAACTGACAGGGACATAGGGAAGGCAGGGAGGGGACAGGGAGGGGAGGAGGGAACAGGAAGGACATCAAGGATACCGGAGGGAAGGAGCATGGGGGAATCAACTCAGAGGGGAACCTTCAACTTCCATGAGAAGTCCAATTAACATGGGGGTTCAATAGGGGGAAACATGGAACCATGGGGAACCCAAAGGGGGGACCATGAAATGGCATCAGCCTTGACTTGCTCTGTCATTATACATTTGTTCTTGATTGACAATGATTCCCTCCTAATTGTAAGACCATCTTTAACAAATAAAAAAAAAGTTAATCTAAAAATAAAACAATGACTGTGCTTATTCCAACCTGGATATCTGGCAGAAACTCTTTCAAAAATGAGCAAAGTAAAGAAGTCACCTTAAAGAAAATAATTTACAGTGCATGTTACCAATGATAAGAGGTTTCAAATAGAAATTAGAATTTTGAAAACTATACATTGGCCATTATGAGCTGATGGCTCCCCAATATTTAAAGAATTTTCTGATGGAATCAAGGATGGCATAGCAAATGTAACTTTTGATGTTATATAATCAAATGTGTCAATGTTTGGAAGACCTGAATAATTCATCAAAATGATGCCCTCTGAACGATCAGCGTACTGCGCTACAAAATTATGCAAAAGCAAAAAAACCTATCCAAATTACAAGACAGACCAGAGGATCTTCATGAAATGGAATATGCAAAATGCATTGACCTGGGCTCAGATTCCACCTCGTAACTAACCTTTAAGGGCTAGCACCTGCGAAGTTGGGCGTACGATCAGACACATCCACTACACACACTGTCGCAAGGCTGCTCCTTTCCCGGCTGCACAGCTGAGTGACATCAGGTCTATTTCAACCAAAACACAACGTCACCACACACTGAATGCAGAAGAAGCATGGGTCAACCAACACAACGTCACCACACACTGAATGCAGAAGAAGCATGGGTCAATGCTGTCTTCTATGAAGCTGCAAATTAAAGAAAAAGGCCAAAATGGGAAAGAATGCTGTCCTCTCCTAATTTTTTTTAAATGTAGTTATTTTTTATAAGTTATTTTTCTTTTTTTGTTTTTTTTAAGAGAGAAGGACAGTGAGAAAGACAGAGAGAATCAATTTTTATTGAGTTCTCCACATGGCTTTCATTGCTCTGACATTTAGTTGTGCACGTGGGTGCTGAGGTTTGAACCTGTGTACTTGCCCATGCAAGTACATGAGACAATAAAATATCAATAATGTAACCCAGATGAGGAAAATCTTTTTTTTTAAGTTCTAGTTATTTCTAAGAGTATAACAGTGTCCTGAGACCAAAGAGTGTGAGGTCCATGGTTCTCAAAGAGCCATTAAAAAAATATTAAAAGAAATTATTAATACTAAGTTAAAAGAAGAGGAAATAACTAATTAAAAAAAAAAGACTCAATGAATCCAAAAGATGACAAAAAGCAGAAAAAGATCAGAGACCAGAGAAAAGAAACAGACCAACCCAGGCACCACATTAAGTGCAAATGGACAAAGATTTTCAGACAGGATTTAAGAAAAAAAATTCAATTATGCATTGCTTCCATAACTCACACGTCTGTAATGGTTTGGATCTGAGGTGTCGCCTAAAAGCTCCCATGTTAACGCAGGAAGTGAAATGATTAGCTCATGAGAGTTGTGATCTGATCCGTGGATTAATCCATTTGATGGACTGATTTTTTGAATGGGCTGAATGGTAACTACAGGCAGGTGGGAGTGATTGGAGGAAGCAGGTGGCTTGGAACTGTATCCTTCACCCTAGCTCCTCTCTCCCTCCGTCTCCTGGTTGCCAACAGCTAGAAAGGTTCCCTCGGCCACCGCCTTCCACAGTGATGTTCGGCCTCACCTCAGGCCCATGGCAAAGGAGCAGGCTGTCCTGAATCTCTGAAACCACGAGCCCAAAATCAACTTCTCCTCCTCTAAGTTACTCTTGCCAGGTATTTTGGTTACAGTGATTAAAAGCTCACAAATGCACTTCACACTTAAATTACGGAAAGATTGGAAGTGAAAGGATGTAAAAACATGTTTCTTTTTTAAGAAAGAGGGACAGTGAGAGAGAGGAGAGAGAAAGGGAGAATCAATTTTATTTAGTTTTTCATGTTTTCATTGCTCCACACGTAGTTGTGTACCGCTCTAGCCCTGTAAAAACATCTTAATGCAAATACTAATCAAGAGAGAGCTGGTAAAGAAATCATGACTACATTTAAAGAGGGCCATTTTTAGAAATGAAAAGTCCAGTTTTCCAGAAAAAAAAATAATAATTGTAAATGTGCAAGCACCTAATAACATTGACTCAAAATATATAAAGTAAGAGGCTGGAGCGGTGGCTCAGTGGTTACAGCGCTTGCCCAGCATGCTGGAGGACCCGAGTTCAAACCCCAGCACCACGTACACCACAAAGTCTCAGAGGAACGAAAGCTAAGTAAAAATTGTTTTTCTTTTTTTCTCTCTCTCTCTCACTGTCCCTCTTTCTCAAAAATAATATATATATGTATATACATATATATAAAGCAAAAACTAACTGAACAAAAAAGAAAAACAGATACCATTGCCATCAAAGTGACAAATTTAATATACTTTTGTAACTTATAAAATAAGCCAACCAAAAACATTAGCAAGGATACAGGAGTTTTGACTAACATAATTAACCAAGTTAACTTAATTGACATTTACGGAACACTGCACCTAACCACTGCAAAACATACCTGCTTTTCAAGTACACTTAAGCATTTACCAAAATTGACCATACTCTGAGCCATAAAGCAAGTTTTAACACATCGGAAAGGATTAAAACCACGGAGAGTGCTCTCGGATTAGAGTGGAATTCAGCTAGGCCTCAATAACAAACCAAGTAGAATACTTCTGAAAATTAAGAATTGGGAGAAGATAAGAAATGCACTTTTAAGAAATAAACTAAGTCTTAAAATGCAATAAAAGTAAGAAAATATTTAAATAAGTGATAATGAAACTGATAATTTGTGGAATACTCAAAAACCAAATTGAGGGGACATGGTATAACTTTTTAAAAAATGTATTAGAGAATAAAAACAGTAGAAAAATAATAATAATAATAAACAATGATCCAAACTTCCATCTCAAGGACTAGGGGAGGAAAATTTGAAAAACCCAGGAGTGGCAGAGCGGGTAGCTGCTGAAGCGTCCAGGATCAGTCCTCTCCTGGGGTCGACAGAGGCATACTGGCTTGTAGAGGTTTTCATGGGCTACCTGGGGCACAGGTAGTTCAGGTGGGGAGGTGATCCCCAAATACCTGCCCCAGTCATCAGACTCCTGTTCATTACCTTTCCCTGCCAAATATCTTTGATACTCTATTACACTAGGTTTTGATTTACATTTTCCTGATCGCTAAGATAGGGAATATCTTCAAATGTTTGAGAATTCATGTGGTTACTTGTCATAGTTTGGATCTGGAATGTTCCCCAAAGGCTCCTGTGTTGGAAGGCGGTGCTGGTGCAGAGGTGTTTAGAGGTGGGTCTTTGGGGAAGTAAGGGATTGGATCATGAGGGCCTGGACCTCATTAATGGATCGATCCATGGAGGGATTAGAGCGAAATGGACCACCGAGAGGTGGTGGAAACTGTGGGAGGTGGAACCTCGTTAAAGAGGGTGGGCCTTTGTGGTGTGACCTTGGGCACTCTGTTTTGTCCCCAGCCCCTTCTCTGCCTCTTCTCTATCTGTCCCTCCTTCCTGGCTGCCATAAGCTGAGAAGTTTTGTTCTGCCATGCCCTTCTGTCACAATGTTCTGCATCACCATAAACAATGGTCCAAAAACAACAGAGCCAGCTGACCATGGACTGAAACCATGAGCCAAAATAAACCTTCCTCCTTCAATTGTGTTTCTCAGATATTTTGTCATAGCTTTGCAAAGCTGACTCATACATTCCTCTTCTATGACTTGTCCTTGCAGATATTTACTCATTTTTGAAATTCATCTGTTTTCCTTTTCATATCTTGATTTCTAGAATTCTTCCTATATTCTGGGTATACATTCTTCATTGGTTGTGTATATTGTAAATATCTTCTCCCAGTGTGTAGCCTGCCTTTCCATTCCTTTAAGGCTAGATTTTATATAACAGGAAATTCTAATGTAATGTAGTCAAATGCGTAAATATATTTCCCTTCTTTCACTCAGGCCCTTACAGGTCCTTAATTCCCCTGGAAGCTATTTTGAAGGTATAAGGCTGGTTTTTTGTTTGTTTTGGTTTGGTTTGGTTTTTGGTACTAGTGATTGAACTCTGAGCCAAATCCCCAGTCCTTTTTATTGTTTTATTTTGAGACAGGGCCTCACTAAGTTGATAAAGCTGGCTTTGAGCTTGTGCTCCTCCTGCCTCAGCCTCCTGAGTCACTGGGTTTGCAGGTGTGTGCCACCTTGCCCAGTGGCTGATGAAATTAATTTCAGATTGCTGAGTGGATGTTTCCAGCTGGACATGCTGATCTGCCCGGTCCAAACCTTGTGGTCTCTCCCCTGAACCCACCTTCCCTTCTGGAAGCCCCAGTTCCAGCTGTACACAGCTCCTGTCCTGAGCACAGAGATCAACAGGACCAGGCTTTCCATGGAAAAGCTCAAAGTCAGATGGGGTGGGGGTGGGGTTGTGCCAGGCGACCCCTGCATGCAAATCCCTGGAGGCCGGAATTGTGCGGAGCAAGCACAGGGCTGCTGGGGTCTGAAGCGGGGCTGGGGAACCTGCCTGAGGCTAGGAGCACAGGAAAGTGCTTATTTCCAAGTTCGTTCTCTCCCCCTCTCCTTTGGGGTTTTCATTGCTTTTTTCGGTTTCTTTGTGTGGTGGTGGGGATTGAACCCAGGGCCTGATGGGGCAAGTGTGCTCTTCCACAGAACTACAATCCCAGCCCCTTATTCTCTAGCTTCAGAAGCACAAAACATTTAGAGAGATGTGACCAGCCCAAGATTATGCATGGCCAGAGTTAAAAAGAGTGAAATTAGAAGCCAGGCCTGTGGAACACAGGTCTGCCTTTCCTTGCTCCTTCAGCCCCTCTGCACAGAGAGAAAGAAAGAGGACGGTGGCCAGTGGGACGGGCAGCAGCTGCAGGCAGCCTGTCCACCCCCGCTGCCACACGGGCCCCTGCACCTGGCCTCCGCAGGCCAGAGCCTCTGGGTTGCAGGGTGCCCTGCAGCCACCTTGGAGTTCTCATGTTTCCCAGGAACGCCCTGCCTTCCAGCTGCAACCAGGTGTTTCCAGTACCAACACGCATGCCCATGCACACACAGATGTGCATCGGCTCACATGCATGCTAGAAACACATGTGCAAGCTCATATGTGTGCACACGTGTGCATGCACGCATGCACACACACGCATACTCATAAACCCGCGAGGCATGACACCTGTGCTGGATCCACACCCCTCTGGCCGGGTCTCAGCTCTGGAGTCGCAAACCAAAGTCAAATTCCTAAATCATCAGTCATCAGCCTACCCCTCCGTCCAGCTGTCTAAGCCACTCTGTGGCTGGTGCTGGGAGGCCTGGCGGATGGACCAGTCACAAGCCCAGGACAGCAGAAACACGCACGCAGGGTTCAGTATTGGAGGACTTATCAGAATTGTGCGATCAGAAAGCCCAGCAAGAACACACCGGACAGCTAACGGCGCAAATTTTGTGTCAATATAGAAAATAAAATCTGAATTTGAACTTGAACTGCATGAACTATGGGCATCCCCTCTTGTGTCAGCTTAGGCCTCCTTCCCGATGGCGGCTCAACCAGAGGGAATGGTTTTCCAACTGGGTTCTGAGTTGCTTTCTCTTTCTCCCTGGTTTCCTCCTTTCCAAATGCCCCTGCTTTCTCCCCACACCCCTCCACTGTCCTACACATAATCATTTCCAACCCTAAAGCACTTCACATTTGGTGAAAAGCACTTCAGTTTCAAAGTGATTAGAGGTTGAAGATCTGTCGTTTAAAATTTAAATTAAACCGATTAAAATTACAGGAGCACTTCATATGTTTTAAGCAAATAATTATTTTTTTACCAACAGATGCAGGGCTGGGATAAGCCGGGTCCTAAGCAGGAGTAAGAACACTGCAGCAGTTTCCGAGCCCTGGGAGGCCAGGCTACCACTGACCCAGCCAGCTCAGGGGCTATGACAGCTGCCCCAGATCCTGGGACGGGCCAGGCCTGCTGGAGCAAGGCTCCTTCTGTCTCCAGAAACCATTCCTGACCCCAGGCCTTCCTTCCAAGACTACCCACAGCTTGAGACTCCAAATGCCCACTCGGGGCATCCAATGAACAGGTGATGGCCTTGCTCACGGGAGATAGGAGACTTCTGTCTGAGTGCCCGCAGGTCCTGCCCAGGAGCACACTCTGCACCCTCATCCCCATGGGTCCTGACCATTAAGACATGGACCTCAGGTGACCAGAAGGGAAAGAGAACCCTGTACTTGTCAAGCACATTTTGTGTCCTGGACCCAGCACCAAATTAGTTGTGCAGTAAACATTTAAATGACAGAACAGAGTGAAACACAGAAAATCACATTAGGTACTGAAATAGATGCGAATGATTGATGCCTGGGGTCCTGGCTTTATAGAGGAAGGTCGATCGCATAAGCTGGGATTTGCAGGATGAATAGGAGTTTTCAGAAGAACAAAGAAGGCAAAGACATTTAAAAGACCAGCACTGCACAGGTCCAGGAGGTCCGGTTCCTGCTGCAGAGAATAAAGAAAGGTGTGACAAGCTACCCCGGCTACCTTGTGCACCAGGTTAGAAACTGGGCCTCAAGCATCTGAAGCTCCTGTCTGAGGTGGCAGCTGGAGAGCTGTAGATGCCAGTCTAGGCTCCGGAGAGCTTTCACTCCCCTTTTATCTGGGGAGCCAGAGATGGGCGTTCTAAGTCCTTGTCTCATCTTTATTTTTATCTAAACTGCAGCCTAGGATCAAAACCAGCAAACCTACCAGCCACCAGCCACCAGCCCCCTGCCCCCTGCTGCAGACCCCCACCACCTGCCTCTGCCCAGCTGCCTTTGACCTCAGGGAGGAGACAGTTGCTGGCCCTGGGGGCAGCTGGATGGGACAGCAAAAGAAAACAGCCTTGGTCTGCGGGGCACAGGGAGACAGCAGCCATGTCCAGGACAGGGGGGAGGCCAAGCCCAGCCCAAACATTTCAAAAACAAACCTGTGTCCAGGTTTCCATGGCCCCGGGCGGGCCCCACCCCCCGGAAGAGGGTAACTGCAAACTGCCAGGGTGCGTTTCTCTGGAATCCTCCTTTCCTGGTTTTTCCCTTTTCCCTAATTAGGTCTCTGAGTCTGGGCTGATCCAGGCCACTTCCCTGTGCTCAGAGCTCGGTTGTGTGCTGTGGGGTTGATTTAAAAATATTCCCAAACAGGGAGCCCGCCAGGGAGGAGCAGGGAGAGAGGCGTTTTCTAAATGCGGGCTCCCCCGGGAGGGGGAGGGCGCCCTTAGCAGTGGGTACAGCTTCTGTGGATGACAGAAGGTTCTGGGTGAGATGGTGGTGACAGTTACACAACCTTGGGAGTCTGTTCTGTGCCACCAAGTTGCACCCTTCAGAATGACCGAGATGACAAGCATTATGTCACTTGATATATTTGACATAGTGGTGCTTGGCCCCTGCGGTGTCCTAGGAAGAGGTGAGAAGTGGAGATGCTTTCAGAGGTCATTATTTCTGCAGTGGTGATCAAGAGGACACGAGTCCTTGCCTTTAGAAGTTGGCCAGGGAATGGAAGAGGCAGGCTCCCCAGCCTGCCCAGGCATGGCTGCCCATCCTGCTGCTGCCCCAGGAGACACCTCCTCGAACCTGGAAGTCAGCAGAGCGTTTCTTTTCTTGCAAGGAACAAATCAATTCCTGTGTCCACCGGCAGAACCTTGCTTCCAAGGCCTTCCTGAGAGCCATGTTCCTCCTGCAGAGTGCCGTGGGAAGATGGGGAGGAGCTCTGCAGAATCAACTCTGCAGGAGACAGAAAGGGCACCCGCTCAACAGGCAGAAAGTCTTTCCTCCCAGCCCAGCACCACCGCCACATGACCTTGCAGGGTCACTGGGCTTCTCTGAACTGCAGCATCCTCTTCTCTGAAGTGGGACACTTTCAAAGGTTACAGTTTCTGGTGAACTATCTTCTTGATTACTGCAATATGGAACTAAAATCTTCACCCAGAATGAGCCAACTCTTCCCTCTGTGCCCAGTAAGTGGAAGCTGGGCAACACAGCCCTCTTCCCTCTTGCCATCACTCCTAAGAGTGACACATTGTTCTTGGGGACCGAGAGGGAGCCTTGCCAAGGCCCTGGATGACAGGAGTCACAGGCAGGCCAAAGGCTTGCTGTCTGCATGACTCTGTTACCCACTGGGGTGTCTGGCAGGGATAGAGGAGGAAAGAAGGAGGCAGAGTCAAGAGCAGTGCCACAGCTGACCTGCCCTGCTCCCCTGGTCCAGCAGCACCTGCAGGAGCTGCCAGAGATACAATGGGTGTCACGTGGGGACCAGGCCAGGGGAGCAGAGGCATGCAGGTAGGCTCCTTCCAGGAGGAAGAAGTACGTGGAGGCGGTGGACCTGGGCAGAGGTCACTGTGGGAAGGAGGGGGTGGCCAAGGCAGCCCAGCCCAAACTACTTAGGAACAGGGGTGGCCTTTGATGCTGTGGGCACTGGGGACTTGTGTGGGCTTCCACTTGGGGACCGTCGGATGTTGTCAAGGGCAGAAGCACTTATCTGAAAGCCGTATGGGGGACTCTCACAGACTTGCCAGAAGGAGTAGCCACTTTGCCAAACGTCTGGGGTCGCCCAGACAAGGCAACACAGCGCTGCATTTGGCCAGCAGCTCTGCTTTCAGGAATGTACCCCCAAAATGGTGACGGCACAGCCACAAGATCATGCCTGTGAGTGCTCACAGCAACGTTATGCCTAACAGCCAAAGAGCGCGACAACTCGAACGTCCCGTCAACTGATGAACGGACACAGCCAATGAGCTATGCGCATAGAATGGAATATGATTTGGTGGTGAGAAGGAATGGAGTAATCACATAAGGCGGCAGGGAGGAGCCTTGAAACTGTCACACTGATCATATGAGGCTACAGGAAGGAGCCTTGAAACCATCACACTGAGCAAAGGGGGAAACTCAAAATAATCCACATGGGAAGATTCCATTCACAAGAACAGGAAAAATGTCAATGAGAGGCTGCCTCGGGCTAGAGGGGATGGGGGCCATTACAGGTCTCTTACAGGTGACAAATGTTCTCCTCGCTTGTACATATCTGTGAATACACTAAAAGCCATTAAACTGTAAAGCTGAAAGAACGGATTCCACGGTGTGCAAGTTAACTCTCGATGAAGCTGTTTGTTAAAGCCAAGTGGAAGAAGCACCAGTTACTTTATGAACTTGGTTAAGTCTGATCTCTACGTGTGGAGGTTTATATGCTTCCGATTGCGCAAATGAGAAAAAAGAAGGTTCGGGAGCAGAGGAGACCTGCCCAGGGTCAGAGCTGGAAGGCCACTGTGAGGGTGCAGACGTTTCCCAGGATGGCCGTTTCAAGGTCCTTTCAACCCTCACCTCACGGCTGAGAGACGCAGTTCACTCCCTCTGTGGAAGGCCGAGGTGGGCAGGGCTTCAGAACCCGTCCACTCATCCGAGCTTCCTGGGTCTGGTTCTGTGTGCCTGTCTCACCATCCCTCACCCCAGGCACCCAGGCCAGCACAGACTTTGCCACCAACCAACCTTTCATCTTCAAAGACAATTTCTCATCCAAATATTTATGGCAAAATAGCGCCTTTTCCACAGGGGCCTGTGAAGGTGGTTTTTCCAGTGAGGATGCATTGGACAGTTGAAACCTCAGCGGCCACATGAGAAGCTCTTGGCTGGGGGACTCTGCGCTGGCACCACCATCCGCACAAGTTGTTAAACCCCAGCTTCATTCAAGCAAAAGCTCTTCCATGAGCTCTCCAGAGGTCATAGCCCGCACCTCTGTTCCCTGTCCAGTGGCACTAGGCAAGATGACCTGTCCCGTCATGACCACCTGTCACCCAGACTTGTCCATGCCCCAGGAAGCCCAGCACTGCCCTGTACTAGCTGTGTGACCTCCTGAGAATCACCTCGCTAATCCCATTCCTTAGCCAGAAAAAGAGGACGGTGATGGTCTTCCGGCTTTTACCAGGTGGCTTGGCAAAGGATGAGGGTTGGGGCTAGTACATGGTCAGAACTCGAAAATGGTATCTGCTGTCATTTTCTCCTCTCCCTCCCCCCTTTTTCCCCATCATCAAACACAGATTCTGCAAACAAAAATAGCCACTATCCACCCTCACATGCTTCCTCCATGGCCAACGTTCTTCACCCAAGCGTCTCGAGCCCTTGGCCAACCCCGCAGCACAGCCCTCCTTAGAATCCTCGTCAGAGAGGAAGCTGAAGATCAGCTTTTGCCCAGGGTCTCACAGCTCCACACGGCTTGCTGAGTCAGAAGGCCAAGTTGGACCACTGCAGCTCCTGCCAGCCCTCTCCTCCCCCGGACACAGGTCCGACTCAGAAAGTAGCCCTGGTGCATGAATCATCAATCCTTCTATCTGAGTCTTGGAACATTTTTAGATTTTGAATTGCCGATGAAGGTTAGGGGGACGCTAAAATCAGAACTGTCAGCACATTCCGGGGTGGGAGAATCAGCCCCCGCAGATGACACAGCCAGTCACAGCCCCACCCTGCACCCCACCCCACTCCACCTCAGCGAGGTGGCCTGGCCAGGTCCAGGCATCCAGGCCAGTCTCTCAAAGACCCCTGGCAGGGCCATCAGACCTGAAGGATTCTTCAGGCAAGGTGGCCTTGGTCCAAGGAATTGACCAAGTGCCCCTCCCCTGGCTCCACTCCTCCAAGACTACATTTTTGAGGACTGGTCAGGACAAGGTTAGGAGGAACAGTGCCAGTTCCCCCTCAGGCTGGAAGCATGCAATGGAAAGAAAGTTCTCAGGCCCTGGAGGGCAGGGGTGGGAACCTCCCCGCGTCGAGCAGATTCCCAGCACCAAGCCTGGCCATGTGCTGTGCAGGTGTGCTGTCCAGGCAGGGAGCCAGCCCGGCCTTCCACAGGGCCACACCCTGAGGACAAGGACTCCACAGGGGACAGAGGAGCAAGCGCACAACTGGGATCAGAGAGACTGAGCACTGCTCTTGGCTCCACCACCCAGAGGCTCAGCAACTTGACCTCTAAGACCCCTGGTAGGAAAGGGCTGGGATACCATCCCTGCCCCTCCCCCTGAGCTTGAGCTGGAGAAAGACCTCTGTGCATCTGCCACCTCCTGCTGAGTCATGAGATCATCTGGAGCACGTGCCAAAGACCCCACTCTACCTGGCTCTCCCTCGCTCGCCTTGCCCAAGAGCCACGCTCGCCAAGCCGAGCTTTCACCGGCACTGCGGGGGACGTCATTCAGTCCCTCACCCATGCATTTGTCCAAAAGCATCCGCTCGCAGACATATCAAATACCCAGAGGTTTTAGGCTCAGCGCCTCTTAGCCTGGCTTTCCTAAGCATGACTGAATTCCAAGCTAAGGGAATACCAGGAGCTTTCCTCCATGTGTGTCGCCGATGGAACGGAAGGGGTAGATTGTGAGCCCTCCCAAACCCTGGCTTGTTACAGCCAACCTTCCACGGCAATCATGCCCTGTGCCACGGTGACCCAAGATGGCCACCGTCCTTCTCGTTCCAAGCAGGAACCACATAGAAAATTCCGCTGGAACTGGACACCAGCTGCAAGATTTCCCTGGTGCAGGCACAGCCTTTCTGAGGGTACAATAGAGGCGGTCACTCTCAGGAAGAGAGGTGCTCCCAGAACATCCACGTGGCTGCAAAGCCAAGCATGCAGGGCCCAGCGCCACCTGTATCTGCGTCAGTGCGCCCCATGTGAAAGTCAGTGCGGTGGCCGCGGGCCCTGTCGTCCTGTCTCTAAATACAGACAGACGCCGCGGAGTCCAAAGGCCAGCAAGCCCCATCCTCCACCCCATCTGCACAGATAAATCATGTACACCCTCTGGATGGAGCCGCCCAGAGGCTTGAGGTCCTGTCTGAGCAGCGCAGCTCCGCTCTCCCCAGTCCCTGGGGTCCCACACTCCCTGCCACCCACCCGCCCCTCCACACCTGCTGTCTCCCTTGGGCAGACCAGGTGTGCACATGATGAATTGCCTACCTGCCCCTCATCTTAGAGGCGCTGAGCCCCGGTGGCGGGAAACATTCCCTGGGCCTTTGACAGACAGCAGGCACGTCAAAACTGGAACCAGGGCAGGCTGTCCCCAGGGGACATGCATTTTATTTGAGTTGCAGGGGCTCCCTCTTGGCTTGTGTCCTGGGAGGCCGATCCAGTCACGCCCTCTTATTCCTCCTGCCTCTTATTCCTCTGGCTCAATGGGAGAGAACCGAGTTTGAGCCAAAGAGCAATAGAAAGAAACCAAGTTTGCTCCCATCTGAGAAGGCTTTTCTCTGTGATCTTACGACGAAACCAGAAGGGCACCCACATCTCCCACAGGTTCCTTATTCCCAAAGACAGTTGGCTACCAATCATTTAAAAGGAGACATCGCATCTTTATTAAATTTAAGCCACGTCTGATTAGAGAGAGAGAACGCTTCCTTTCTCCCTCTCTTTTTTCATCTTACAGGGCTGGGATATTGCAATAACTGTTCCATCTGATTTTTTCAAAACTAAGATTTGCTAAAGGTCAATGCATCTCCCGGCCACATATGCAGCAAAATTCAAATTTTTCTAGCCCAGGAATAAAAAGATTCTATCATTAAAAATAAAAGCGTCAGGACATCTCTGTGGCCCATGGGGGATTTTAGAAAGGGGAGACATTTCGTTATCAACGCGCAATCATGAGATTTTTGAGCAGAATCTCTCATCTGCTCCCCCTCCCGCACCCCCTTCAATCCATCCACCCCCGACTCCCCTCGCGGCCCCCCTTCCTTTCACATCAAGGTCTTTTTATCTTCCAATTTTGCATCTAAAGATGAGGTGAATACCATTAGCTCAATTCAACCTCAAGTGTAGTCAGATGGGCCTGTGCTTTCTGAAAAGCGCTGTCTAAGGTCACATTAAAATGTATAAGAGCATCTCGATGCCTGAGAAGGGGGCTTATTATCCACCCGCGGTGTGAAAGAGGAATGTCAGTGGCCGTAGACTTGGGTGAAACAAAAGAGATACCAGGGTTTCAGGCTTTTGTCAGCAAGCTTCCCCGGGTTCCTTTCAGGGCTCTCCTCCAGCCTCCCCGCCTCCTAGATCCTCTGCAGAATGCAGACTTGGGCCCCTTGCCGGGTGGGGGAAGAAGCAGAAGAGGCAGCACAGGGAAGAGGCCGTTCAGCTGGCTTCCCTGCTCGCCTAGCCCTCTTCGCTGTAATTTTTTATTTTTTTGCTGGTTTAACCCTTTCTCTACCGTTAGCTGTGCCATTTGCCTTTCAAATTCCAAGTGGTTGTTGCCTGAGAGGCAGACTCTGGCCTGCATGGTGTTGTCATTGCCAGAGGCCACTTTTTGTCTTTTCCTTTAGTGGATGGGAATGAGCAGGCAACTAGGAGGCTGTGGACTTCAGTGTCCCTGCCCGCGACGAAGCCCAGTTTTGCTGCTGCAGAGGAAGGAGACCCAGGCAGGCACCCATTCACTTGGCCTCCAAGAACCTAAGCACCTCCAAAATCCCAGTTGTGGTGGGGGTTTAGGGGCACGCAGATAAACACCCCAGAGTTCCCGAGTGCCTGGGCCCTTGCGGGGAGGGGTCTGCTGCTGTATGGAGAGGGAGCGCAGCAGACAGCTGGAGTGGTAATTATTCCTGGAAGAAAAAAAGCCCGAGTGCTGCAAGAGAGGGAACTTGAAGAAGGCCGACGTGTGAGGTAGAGTAATTGGGAAAGGTCTTTCTGAGGAAATGGCATTTGGAAAGAGACCTAAAAGTTGCAACTAAGCCAGCAATTCAAAAGCTCCGGAAGAGCAGGCAGGTGGCACCTACAGCAAGGGACAGGCCTGGCCTCGGGCTTCTGCAGTCTTGGTGCAGCTCCCATTCAGCAAAGAAAAGGGTACCATCAACGATGTGAGAGAGGCCAGCCAGACACCTGGGGTCGGGGTCCTGTGAGGGAAC
Organism: Aplodontia rufa; assembly: GCA_004027875.1. Classification (NCBI taxonomy): domain Eukaryota; kingdom Metazoa; phylum Chordata; class Mammalia; order Rodentia; family Aplodontiidae; genus Aplodontia; species Aplodontia rufa. The sequence goes on from PVKS010002460.1 coordinate 105,847, forward strand.
AAAGGGGCACAGTGGGTGAGACAGCTCTTCCCACTGGTGACGGTGACATGCTATTGAAGGGGCAAGCTGATTCCGCCTCTCAGGTCCCTGAAATCTCTCTAGCTGCTCCTTGTTCCCAGTTTTGTTTTGTTTTGTTTTGTTTTGTTTTTATAAAAACAGAGAGAGAAGGAGAGAAACGATTTTTATTAGTTTTTCATGTGGCTTTTGTTGCTCCAACACTTCACTGTGTATGTGGTGCTGGGGTTTGAACTCGCGTCCAAACACATGCCAGGCAAGCACTGTGACCGCTGAGCCACCACTCCAACCCCTCGTTGACTCTTAAGCTTTCTTTTAGATTCTGCAAGTCACCACTGATCCTTCAATAAATGTCCTTAGTCTGAATCTGATATGTAATTTAAAAGCAAAGAACTGGGGCTGAAGCAGTGGCTCGGTGGTTACAGCGCTTACCCGGCATGCACAAGTACGCAAGTTCAAACCCCAGCACCACATGCACAGCGAAGTCTCAGAGCAACAAAAGCCACATGAAAACTAAATAAAAATTGTTTCTCTCTTTCTCTCTCTCACTGTCCCTCTCTCTTTAAAAAAAATAAAAATAAAAAAACAAAGAACCGTCAATGACAAAGAAATTAATGAGGAGAGTGAGTTTTCAGATGAAAGAACCTCTGGAAAATGTGGGGTAGATTGAAGTGGCTTCTGACCCAGAGGAGGAACAGTCAATGAGACTCTGATAATGAGACTGATGGTGCTCAGGGTGAGACTCTAACCACCAGAGACGCCCAGAGGGGAAATGGCTAGTTAACTCGTCACCTGTGGTAACCTCAGGGAAGAGCTTCAAGGGTGAAGGTCTGGCAGGAACAGGTCAGATTGAAATCAGAAGCGGTGGTGTGAACTCTTGGTTTTCGACGGTGGGAGACAGGTAGAACTACAGATGTGAGCCTGTGCGTGTGATGGGCACACCTCGATGTCCCTGCTCTGTCTGCTGAAAGCGCTGAGAGCCGGGCACTCCAGCAACAGCAAGCACACTTGGCTCCCGATCTAGGCCTCTACAGACCATGTGATTCCAGCGATGGGACGGAGGAAGAACAATTTGCACCAGGAACATTTTGTAGCAGAAACCAAAGCAGTACCACTCAAGGAGAGATGGTATCTGTAAGAACAGAGCCCAGCCAACTTGAAGAGGCACACATGGGCCAAATTTAACGATCAAAAATAAATAAATAAATAATAAATGCCTTAGACCTGACTCAATTCTGATATCAGTTCCCTACAATAAGAAGTACCTATCTTAATTATGGGTCAATGAATTTTGACAAATATGTACAACTGTGTGACCATCACTCTAGTCATGACACCAAATGTTCCCATGACTCCCACAAGTCTCATGGCCCTTTTCTAATGAATCACCCTCCCAGAGACACCCCTGCCACCATCTCATTTATATCCCCATAGATGACTTTTGCCTTCTCTAGGACTTCACATAAACGGAATCTCACAGTCAGTATTTGCTGGCATCTGCCTTCTTTGGCTAACAAATTTTGAGATTTATTCATATAGCTGTACACGTCAAAAAATTGTTAATTTTTGGTGCTGAACAATTTTTCAATCTATTAAAAATACAGTTGGTTTTTCCATTCACCAACTGGTGGAAACCTATGTGTGCTGTTTCTAGGTTCTGTATATTTTGAGGAATGCTGGCTTGAATGCTTACCTATGAGTCTTCCATGTGGATGTTTGTAGTCGTTTCCCTAAGGTGGTTCATAGCAGTAGGATTTCTGGGTTTTGTAATCAGGCTATTTGTAACTGTAAGAAACTTTCACACTGTTTTCCAGAATGATTGTGCCATTTCGCATCCCCACCAGCAATGTTTAAGCACTCCAGTTGCTCCACATTCTCAGCAGAGTTGATCCGCTTTAGTCTTCTTGATTTTAACCGTTCTACTGGGGACATGGTGGTAGCTTTCATCACGTTTCCTGAGCTTCCGAATGGCTGGTGACATCGAGCACCTTCCCATGACCTGACTGGCCATTCCCAGAACTGTTCTGTGTAGCGTATGTCCAAATGTTCGCACATCTTTGTTGGGTCGTCCACCTTATTACTGAGCTGTAGAAATCTTTCTAAGCATCGTTTATTGTCTTTCAGTATTTAAAATATTTTCTCCAATCATAGCATGCCTTCTACTCCCTTAACGGTGTCTTTTGAAGGGCAGGTGTCTAACTATGTGGTTGCCCATTTAGTCCAATTTTCTTTTATGGTTGATACTGCTTGTGGCCCAACTATTGACTGCTCCAAGGCCAGACATAGATTTTCCCATGATTCCTTTGGAAGGTTCATCATGGGGGTCTCTCTGCTGAAGTGTAAGTATATGGTCTAGTGAGAGTTGCCTCAGTGAGGGAAGCCAAGAAGAGCCAAGCTTTATTCTTACTACGTTGATACTCAGTTGTTCCAGAATCATCTGCTGAAAAGGTCATCCCCCTCCAATGAAATTACTCTTGCTTCCTTGTGAAAATCAATTAATCATGTATTTGTGGTTGAGTTCTGTTAATCTACATCTCTGTCTTACCCTGACTTGAATTCTGTAGTTTTACTGTAATGTGATTTTTAAATTGGGTAGTATAAGTCTCCTAAATAGGTTCCCCTTTTTAAAAGTAATTTCAACTACACTAGGTCCTTTGCTTTACCATATAAATTTAATGTTTGTCAACTTCTCCCCAAAACCTACTGACCTATTCATTGGAGTTGCATTAAACCTACAAATGAATTTGGGTAAAATGATGTTATGGCAGAATAAGAAGCACATTGAGTCTTTGTCTCCTTAGACCCTCTGGATTTTCTGAGGAACAGGAGTGTCTGGTTGTTCAGATCAGGCCCCGTTCAATCTCACCTGGGCTTAAGCAAATGAGGTAATTTAGGGTGGGACCTTCCATAGTATGAGGATGGGGCTGCCCAGAGAGCAACCATGTGATTGGAGGTTGGTGGTTCCAGCCCTGCAGGGACTACAGATTGAGGTCCAGGAAGGCTCTAGAACAAGGAGACTCAGAGAGCTTCCAGTTGGTGAGCCCATCAAGGACTCACTCCTGGGAGGGCAGGGAATCCCAGGCTTTGCTTCCCACGTGTCTCTTCCCCTTAGCTGCTCCTGAGTTGAATTCTTTATAATTAACCATATATATTAATATATATTATAATATAATAATTATATTATAATATATATTATAATGAGGTAAGAATTTTCCTGAGCTCTATGAGCCATCCTAGCAACTTACCAAATCTGAGGGGGCGAGTGGCTAGTGGGAATGCCAGATTTGAACTCTACTGGGAAGAACCATGGGGAATCTGGGCACCTCTTTTGCCTCTGGCATCTGAAGTAGTCCTGGAGGACTAGACCTTTAAATTCAGGGTCCACGCTAACTCCAAGAGTTGGTGTCACAACTGAAAGGAATTGTTGATATCCAGTTGTTGGAGAACTGTTGAACTGGTGTGGAAAGCCCCACACATGTGATGTGAGAGTGCTCCCAACAGAGGAAGAAACTCCTCAAAACTCACAACAACTTTGGATTCTGTGATGCATCTCCCCATTCAGTGTACTTCTCCATGTATTTAGATATTCTTTCATTTCCTTCAGAAATATTTCATAGTTTTCAGTGTTATTTTATTCAACTTATTTATAAATATGTTGTTTCCAATTATTCTTGCTTGTATGGTTGGCCTGTCTCTTCCATGGATTCAATCAACCATGATTGAAAATTTTCATAAAAAAATACATCTGTACTGAATACAGAGATTTTTTCTTGTTTTTGTTGCCTAAAAAATTCTAGACAACAACAATATCATTAGGATCATAAGTAATCTAAAGTTGACTTAAGATGTATGAAAGGATTGAGCTAGAGAGGTAATTCCACAGTAGAGCACATGCCTGGCACATGCAAGGACCAATATTTGATCTCCAACACCATATAAACAACTAAATGGAGAGAAAACAATGAAAAAAAAAAGGCTCTCTTTCTCTCTCTCTAAAAAAAAAAGAAAAAGAAGAAACAACTTTAACAAAAGTATATGGGAAGATACATACAGGTGATATGCAAATGCCACACCATTTTATATGAGACTTGAGTAAACATAGATTTTAGCATCCATGGGGGACCTGGGATCAATCCTCTGTAGATGCTGAGAGAAAACTGTATTTAGAAATATAGTAGATTTTTTTAAGAGATTTAAGATTTTTTTAAGAGAGAGAGAGGGACAGTGAGCGACAGAGAGAAAGAGAGAATCGATTTTTCATTTAGCTTTTCATGTGGCTTTAGTTGCTGTGGGACTTTGTTGTGTACGTGGTGCTGGGTTTTGAACTTAGAACTTGCACATGCCAGGCAAGCGCCATAACTGCCGAACCACCACTCCAGCCCCTACAGTAGGTATTTTTATGTTGACTGTATCAAGAGAACTTGCAAAATTATTCATCTTGTAGCATTCTCAAATATTCTTTAGGGTTTTTTAAATGTACATAATCATGTCATCTCCAAGTAAAGACGGTTTTACTTCTTTCATTCCCATCTTTGTGTTATTTACTTTTTTCTTTTTCTTGCTTTATTACATTAGTTAGGACCTCTAGCCTGTGAAAAGGAGTGGTGAGAGGAGTCATTCTTACCTGTTACTGATCTTAAGGGGAAAATATTTACTTTTCCTGTTAAGTATGTTATGGCTACATGTTTTTCATATGTGCGTTTTGCTGTGTTAAGAAAACTTTATATTCCTAGTTTTCTGAGAGTTTTTATAATCTATAAGTGTCAAGTATTGTGAAATGATTTTTTATGTGTCCATTAAATTAATCATATGATTTTCCTTTTTTGCTCGGAACATTGAAAATTGCATTGGTTGCTTTTTTTAATGTCAAAACAATCCTGCATTTTACTGTTATACTGTTAATGCCTCTGGATTTGATTCAACAGCACGTTGCTAAATTTTCCTCTCAGTCTTCAGGAAGGACATTAATTTTCACTTTTCCTATATTGTTGTGTATTGTTTTGTGTCATGCCATCACAACATATCTGAGAGTTGTTCCCTTCTTCTCTGTTTTCTGAAAAAAGTTTACATAATATTGGTATTTTTTTCCTTCCTAAAAATTTGACAGAATTTGCCAATTGATCCATTTGGGAATGAAATCACAAGACTATTGATATTTTCTATTTTTCCTTGTGTCAGTTCTGGTGCATTGTCTCATCCAAGGAATCTGCTCCACACTATCTAAGTTATTTATATTGTTGGCACAAAGAACATCAAGATAGTTCCTTAGTACCCTTTTCAAGTCTGCAGAATCTATATTGATATCCTCTATATTACTCCTGATGTTGGTAAACAATCATAGACGCCCTTTTCTGATCAATCAATTCAAACATGTAAATTCATCAAATTTTGTGAAGAACAAACTTTGAGTTTCACTGATTTATTTCTCCATTATTTTTATATTTGTTATTTCATTGATGGCTGCTTTGATCTTCTTTTCTTTTTTTCCTCTTATTTTGGGTTTTAATTGCTCTTCTTCTCCTAGATTTTTAAAATGGAATCTTAGATCATTTATTTTAAACCGTTCCTCTTTTCTAACATAAGCATTTAAAAATATTTCTGTCTAAAAAACATAAACACAAATTTTATGTTTTGTTTTAATTTTACTTCCATTCAAAACATTGTCTGATTTTCTTTATGATTCTGCTTTGACCCTTGGATTATTTTTTAAATGTATTTTAAAAGTATATTATTTAATTTCCAAATAGTGGCAGATTTTCTTGATTTATATTATAATTTTCTCACTTTGTTTAGTTATGGTCACTTTTTCTTCCTGTATTTATAAGGGCTGTTATTAGGTTTATACACATTGTTATAGTTTGGATGTGAGGTGTCCCCAAAAAGCTCATGTGAGAGACAACATAAGAAGGTTTAGAGGTGAGATGATTAGATTATGAGAGCCTTAACCCAATTGGTGAATTAATCCCCTAATAGAGATTAACTGGGTGGAAACAGAAGGCTGGTAATGATATCCTCTATCTTACTCCTGCTGTTGGTAAACAATCATAGATGCCCTTTTCTGATAAATCAATCCTAAAGTATGAATTCATCAAATTCATACCTGAAGGCAAGTAGGGTTTGGATGGAGGTGGTGGATTCCTGAGGGCTTGCCTTTGGGGTAAAGATTTTGTACCTGGCAGTGGAGTCTCTCTGCTTCCTGATTGCAATGCCCTGAGCCACTTTCCTCCACCACACTCTTCCGCCATGATGTTTTGCAAACCCGGAAGAAGGGAGCCTGCAGCTATGGACTGAGACCTCTGAAATCAGGATCCCCAAAATCAATTTTTTCTCCTCTAATTGTTCTTGTTGGGCCTTTTAGTCACGCAGTTAAAACGCTGACTAAAATACATGTTTAAAGCTGTTATATCTTCCCGATGAGTTGGCTGTTTGTAATTTGCTGATGTCCCTCTTCCCTTTGGTAGTCCCTCTCCTTGAGGTCTACTTTATCATAACTACTTCAGCTTCCTGGTGACTGATCTTTATACTGCAACTCCTTTCACATTCTTTGACTTCTTACCTATGTCTTTATATTAAAAGTGTGTTTGTTGTACACAGCATTTAGTTGGATGTAAAATGATTGTCTATTAACTGATATACTTAGTCCATTTAGAATTAACATAGTTAAAGATGCAATTGAATTTAAATCTATTCTATCACCATTCCTTCATATTTATCCTATCTGTTCCTTTTTCCTTTCCCCCTCTTTTATGCCTTCTTTTGGGTTAACTAGGTATTATTAGTGTAGGTAGAACATCCCTAATACAAAAATTAAAAATCCAAAATGTTCTAAAATTTGAAACATTTTGAGACCTGACATGATGCCACAAGTGAAAAATTCCACACTGAAATGTTTCATGCACAAATTGTTCTAATATTGTATAAAATCACCTTCAAGCTATATATATAAAGCATGTATGAGACATAAAATGAATTTTATTTTTAGACTTGGTTCCTGGAGGCAGGTGTGGTTGGAGGAGGTGGGTCATTGGGGCCGTGCCTTTGTGGTATATATTTTGTATTTGGTATGGAGTTTCTCACTCTGCCCCTTGGAGCCCTGTTTTCCACATGATATTCAGCCTCACCTCAAGCCCCAAGGAATGGACCCAGCTGTCTAGGACTAAGACCTCCAAAACCATGAACCCATAAATAAACTTATCCTCCATAAAAATTGTTCTTGTCAGGTCTTTTAGTCACATCATTGAAAAAACTGATGAAAACAGTACCCATCCCCAAGATGATAGATGGATGGATAGATAGATGATAGGTGATAGATAGAAATATGATAGATGATAGGTGATAGATACAAAGATGATAGATGATAGATATGTGGGTGAAAGATGATAGATAGATAGATAGATAGATAGATGATAGATGGATGATAGATAAATGATAGGTGGATGGTAGATATCTATAGATAGAAGATAGATGATAGAGAGATGATAGATGACAGATGATAGACATCTATAGATTGATAGATGATAGGTGATAGATGATAGATGGATGATAGATAGATGAAAGATAGATAAAAGATGGATAAATAGATAGATAGATAGATAGACATAGATAGATAGATAGATATTAGATAGATAATTCCAAAATGCAAAATACTCTTGGTCCCAAGCTTTTCAGATAAGAAATACTCAACCTGTATTCAATTTCATCAACTCTAAAGGTTTACTAACTATAGCTCAATCTACTTTTTTCTTGGTTTTTCCGGAGTTCACAATGTGATTCTTTAAACATTAAATAGTAGCATAAGCTTTACATGTAATGTTAGAACCTTACAACAGTACGCTTAGATTTTCCTCCTTCCATTCTTTGTGCTGTTTTGCCATACATTTCATTTCTACATGCTATAAATCCTTTCATATATTATTATTTTTATTTACACAATTATTTTTCTAAAAAAGTTTTTTTTTTAATGGGAACAAATGTCTTTCTACATATCTACATCTTTGCAGCTTCTGGTACCCTCTACTGTCCTGCAGACTTGAGTTTCCACGTAGAATGATTTTCCTTCAGCCTGAACAGCTTGGTTTGACATTTATTGTAGTTAGTACAGGTCTGCTGGTAACAATTTTCTTGGCTTTTGTCTGTCTAAAAATGTCTTTATTTCGCTTTCAGGTTTTGAAGGGTTTCTCACTGGATATAAAATTCTAAGTAGCCAACATTGGGATTTTATTTTCCTCTCCACACTTTTAAGACGTCATTATAGCATCATCTGGCTTGTGTTGTTTCTGAGAAGCCAGAAGACATTTTTATCTCTGTTGTCCTGAATGCAATATGTCTTTTTCCTTGAAAGCTTTTAAAAATTTTCTCTTTGTCACTGGCCTTAAGATACTATAGTGCACTTGGTTTAATTTAATTATAGCATGCTTTCATGTGGTTTTCTGTTTTATTAAGCATGCTTGGGGATCATTAAAACTCAGTAAATGTGGTTTCATATTTTTCACTAAATTTCACTAAATTTGGCTTTCTCTTCTAGTCTCCCCCAAACACACACACACACACACACACACACACACACACACCCCTAACTATCTCTCTCCTCTCTCCCTGAGACACCAAGTGTATGTATTCTAAGTTATATACTATTGTGCCAAGGGCCACTGTGGCTCTGTTCATTTTGTAGACCTATTTCTTTACGTTTTTCATTTTGGGTAGTTTTTACAACTGTTATGAAGCTTACGCATTTTCTTCTGAATTTTTTAATATACTAATGAGCAAATCTGTTTTTTAAATTCATATATTTTTCAGCTCTAACATAGTTGTTCATTTTTCGTGGTTCCCATTTCTCTTTTCACTGTGATTTCCCTTAATATCTTGGACGTGTTTGTAGGAGCTGTTACACGGTATGCCTGGCAATTCCTTTACCTCTGCCATTTTTAATCTCACTCTGTTGAGTTCTTTTCCTTCTGATTATTGGCCACACTTTCCCTGCTTTTTCCAATGTCTAGTAATTTTTTAGCAATGCTCCACATTGTGTTGCTCTCTAGAGTGGCTAGATTTTGCTTTTTTTCTTAAAAAAAAAAAAAGTCTTGTGCTCTATTCTGGCAAGCATTAAATTTACTCTTAGATCAGCAGCATCCTTTTGAGGCTTATGAGAGTGGTCTAGAGTTGATCTTACCTTGGGTGGTTTCACCTACTCCTAATGCGTGCCATTTCAGGAGTCTCCGCTGGATGCCCCCAGTGTTGAACAAGAGTCCTCCACCCTGGTTGGTTGGAGGCTCAATCAATAATTTACAACTCTGTGTAGGTTGCAGTGGCTGTTTGACTTATCTCTCTGCATTTTTTTCTCCCGTGGTGTTCTTTGCCCAAGCTCATTGAGTTTCTGCCTTATCCACGTACAAGCCAATGTTCAATCAAATACTCAGGGGAGCCCCTGAAGGTTTCTGGAGAACTCTCTCTATCTGGCCACCTTAGCTCCAGTGCTCTGACAAATTCCAACCACCTTGGTTCCCCTTGGACTCTCATGTATGTTGCCCTGGATCGCAAAATCTGCTTTGCTTACTTGAGTTCCCCTTTCCTGCATTAGGGCAACAAAATTCTTCCAAAAAGAAAACTGGAGTAATTATTGTGCTCATACTGTTTGCTTCACGTCTGGTGATCCCTGACTGCTCTTCCTGTTGCAAATGTCTGAAAATATGTTTATATGTTTTGTCTGGTGTTCTTCTTGCTTATGGTGCAGGAGCTAATCTAATTCCTTTGTGGAAATGCCAAATAAGGGACAATTTGAGGACCAATTGAAATACTGTACTAATCAATTACAGCAATTGAATACATTTAATCTATAAATCTATTGTGTTGTAAATAAAAATAAATGGGAAGAAAGGTAAGTTTTTCCTTAAAATGCCACACCAACTAAGAAGTGTACAAGAGTTAGAATATCACCATTTGGCAGCCATCGTAGTAATAATTAATTCAATCAAGAATCATCAAAAATTGATTCTAAAAATTACAATAAATATTCATGGGAATGAGGATATTTAAATAGTTTCCAAGTACCTCCCCACAAAATCCTTATTAATTACAAAAGGAAAAAGAAGAACTTCACAGTGGAGAAACTAGACAGACACCATCTGCAATAAAAGCCGGTAATAGGACAAATCAAAACGATGTGCCACCTGATGATGACAATTAAAGGCAGAGTGTCTGTGTCCTCCCGAAATGCAGACCTTGAAGTCCGACTCCCCAAAGTCACTGTACTTGGAAACAGGACCTGTAAGGCAATGACAAAGTTTAAAGAGGCCATAAGGGTGAGGCCCTAGCTCAACACAGCTGAAGTCCTGATAAGAAGAAGAGACTTTGGGGAGCTTTTTCTCTCTCCCCAAGACTGAACAAGAAAAAAAGAAGCCGTACAAGGACATGGTGAGACGGTGACCATCTGCAAGCCAGGAAGAATGTCCTTACCAGGAGTTGCCTTGCTGATGCCTTGCTCAGCTTCCCTCAAACTTCAATGCTTTCCAATAAATGCACATGAGGCTTGGATCTTCCTATAAGTCAAAATGTGCCTGCATCATCTGAGCACAGCCTATAATCTCACTCAGCTACTTGGGCAGTCGGGGCGGGAGGATCACAAGCTTAAGGCCAGCCTGGGCGACTTAGTGAGACTTTGTCTCAAAATAAAATAAAAAGGGCCAGGAATTTGGCTCAGAGGTAGAGGACTTGCTGGTAGAAGACCCAGGGTTCTATCCCCAATACCAAAAAAAAAAACAAAAAAAAAAAAAAAAAAAACCTACCTTCCCTTCCCTTCCTCTCCCAAGTTTTTTATGTAAAATTTTCATTGTTCAGTTTCACCTATCATTTTCCTTACAATTTTCTGATGCCATCAACCCACAGATTGTTTAGAAGTGTTGGTTAATATTTAATATTTCCAGATGCATGGCAACTGGCTACCTTTTTACTGTTGATATTTCAACTTAGTTCACGGGGCTGGAAGATGTGGTTTGTATAACAGCTATGATTTGGAGTGCACTTGACTTCGGTCCACCACACTAACATTTTCTGCAGATACTCAATGCACATTTGAAAACAATGTATGTTCTCTGAAGTGCAAGTTTTCCCACGTCTTCTGCTGGATCAGGATTTGCTTTCTGTACTCTTATTGATTCTTTGCTTATCAACCCATTTCTGGGAGATGGATGTTAAAAAGCATCCTTGTTGCAGGTTGAATCAGTCACCTCCTGTCACTGTGACCATTGCTGATTTTTATATTTGGAAGTGGGATAGTTATTTATGTATAAATCAAGGGTTGTTGTATCATCTTGATGGATGATGCTTTCCATCAGTACAAAATAGATCTGTATAGTGTAAGTATTTCTTTTAAGGTGATTCATATTGAATTCTACTTTGTCCATAATTAAGAACACTATACTAACTGCCCTTGGGTTAGTAAATGCCTAGAAAATCTTTGATCTGAACATTAGCTTTCAACTGGTATCATATGCTCATATGTTTTTTTTAAAGAGAAGGACAGTGAGAGAGAGAGAGAGACAAGAGAGAGAGATCAATTTTATTTAGTTTTTCATGTGGCTTTCATTGCCCTGACACTTAGTTGTGTGCGTGGGTGCGGGGTTTGAACCTGTGTACTAGTGCATGCCAGGCAAGCGCTGTAACTGCCAAGCCACTGTTCCAGCCCCTGCTCGTACTTTTTAAATGTGATATGTAGTGTCCGTCTTTTAATTGTGAGTTTAGCCTATTTACATTGATTTTGCCTCATGATATCCGTTGTCATATCTGTACCTTCAAAACTTTCTTTTGGCTACTTTTGGATTTCCTGTTTTATTCCTCTGATTGAACTGATCAAGTTTTCCATACGGATTCACTCTCCATGTCTGGTTCTATCAGTCCCATGTTTACTCTTACATGTTAATATTGTTGGTTTTGCAATACTTCAAATTGTATGACTCTCAGAGTAATAGGGGGATGGCTCCCTAGGATACTTGGAGGCGTAGGGAGGGGGATGGTGAGGGGGGAGGGTGTATGAAGAACGCATAGGAGACTGGAGAGTGGGAATAGGGGGGAACCACCCCAGAAGCCGATGTCACTCCTCCACGAGATACCCATTTAACGCAAGAGTTCTGGGGGAACTGCAACAGGTGAAACCCAAGGTGGTCATCCATGTTTTGGCATTACCC